>OVAU01002331.1:354-12729 GCA_900406315.1 Biscutella laevigata subsp. laevigata
GACAAATTGGTCTTTTAAGGAAAAGAGTGAAAAAAGTAGAACATTTTATTCTTTTTTTAGAACCATTTCTTCCAAATATTTAAAAGCCATATATGTTATACTAATCATTTCATGAGCTTGTATGTGATATATTTTTTACTAAATATGAATTTACTGTTTAAAATACTTAATATTATGGAAACTGGTCATATCTATCTATCTATATATATATGAGTATTATGAGAATACAACAAACAATTTCAAGAAGTCTTTTTTTATCAGTAGGCAGTAGCACAGGATCCCAGCAACAAGAAATTAAACCTAAAGGTAATGTATATTGTACACTATTGTCACAAATTTGAAGTAAAAGTTTGAAATTAGAGAAATGGTTCTTGTTTGTTAACTTTTGGGAATCTTGTACTCAAGACCATGCATGTCAAATAAAGATCTTAGAGAGATTGAGTAAGTTCGCAAAAGTATTACGCATGCAAACTTGGATTAAGTAGTTTGGATCATGTTCCAATCAAAACTGTTGAGTTATACAATTTGGTGTCTTTGGATGAGAATTGTCTTACGATGGATGATATTGTGAGAACTCTCAAGTTACAGTTTATTTACTTTAAGATAATATCTAGAGCACACAATCTTTAGTTGCTTCATTGATTTTTAAATTGAGCAAGCTTTTTCAGACTGATTCTCCAAAGAACACTCTCTCTGTAGCCATGAATTTATTGGCCTTACACAACAGCAGGTATCTTCCAAACTTTATTACCTTTCATTTACATTGCCTGTTTTTACATTAGTAAATCTCTGCATGTGGTTGGGTCTCAAGTTTACTGTTTGTATTGGTTGTTGCTGGCACAAAGTCCGTTCTTATTATCTTCCAATAGTGTTCGTTTTAAGCATGTGTTTGCGGCCCAATCAGACATATTTAAGTCATAAACTAGATTCTCTGTAGAGCTAAATCTCACACTATCCAACAGAGTCGAGATTAAAGAATGGAGTATAATAAACTCTAACACCATTTTTCACATTTTCTGTCATATTGCAGAAATGATCAGACGACATTTCGACCAAAGAAGAAGAAGAAGATTCCATTTGAGAGAAAGGTTAGTGGGTTTGGGATCATGTTATTACATTTCCTTACTGTTGTAAAAGAATGTAATAAAACTTAAGGGTTCTCTCAGTTTGAAAGGCTCTTCACCACTACACTCGGAAGTGGCAACCTCAGAGAAGCCGTGAAACTACCTCCTGATGAAGACATTAACGAGTGGTTAGCCATTACCAGTTAAGACAAAATTCTGAGTCTAGTGGTTTATGTTAACGCAGTTACTATCTTATTGATCCCTACTTGGTTTAAATGTTGTTTGGTCTGTGTTTATAGCTGTAGACTTCTACAACCAAATAAACATTTTGTATGCTACTCTCGAAGAGTTCTGCACAGCCACCACTTGCCCAATCATGAATGCTGGATCCAGGTAACTCTCTTTCTCATCTTTGTCTCTCATCCATCAAAAATCCAAATCCGAGTTAACCTTAAAACTTCAATCATTCTTTGTTGCAGATATGAGTATGGATGGGCAGATGGAATTACTATAAAGAAGCCAATAGTGGTTTCAGCTCCTAAATATGTTGAGTATCTTCTAAATTGGGTCGAAACTCAGATCGATAACAAAACCATCTTTCCGCAAAAACCTGGTATGTATATGTGAACCATTCAAAACAGAGTATCTCTTGAGTTGGTTCATATGTTTGTCTTCACTATCCAGGAGAACCATTCCCACCAAATTTTGAGGATATCGTGAAGCGGATTTTCAGAAGGTTGTTTCGAGTATATGCACATATCTATTGTTCTCACTTTCAGAAGATTGTTTGTCTTAAGGAAGAAGCTCATCTCAACACTTGCTTCAAACATTTCGTTCTCTTCATAACTGTAAGTTGTTTATATCTTCTGAGTTCGTACGAATGTTTTTATAGTTGATGGTAAAAAACCAATTGTATTAACGATGATAAATCCCAACATGCAGGAGTACCAGTTGGTTGATGAAGAAGATTTGGCTCCTCTTAAAGATCTCATCGAAATGATTTTGAAACCATAGACAAGTCTTTATGTGATCTTGATGTATCCAGCAATAACGTCTTTACTATGAAGGTTTGATTTGGACAAAATCTGATGAACTAATGAACCATAAAAGAGACTTTGATGTTTGATGTGCAACCTATATATATAAATAGTGAAAACAAAGTCTAGTTTTATTCATTACNGAACTAATGAACCATAAAAGAGACTTTGATGTTTGATGTGCAACCTATATATAAATAGTGAAAACAAAGTCTAGTTTTATTCATTACAATTTCCCAAAAAAGGTTATATAGAATCTCCCAAATCAACAAATATATAACTGACTACTAATACAAACTGCTCTCCTCCCCTCTCTGGGCAGGACAGCATCAAACAAAACCTAAAGCCTTTCTATGACAAAACCAAATAACCCCTGCGAGTTGCTATAACTACAGAGATGCAAAGAATGAAATAAACTCTGGCCTCTCCACAAATACAAAGGCCAGAGACTGAACCAAAAATAAGTAAGAATGGAAACCGAAAAGGACAATGATATACACAAAATGCCCACAGGAAAATGCAGTGACTCGCACGATGTATATATGTATATATTTGATGGATCATACCGAGCTTCAGGGGAACAGTTTAAGATGCACTGCCTTCTTTACGTGTGAGTAAGAATCCGAAACCCGAGTTCTCACGGATTAATTGAGGAGGCTCAATGTCATTTACATCCACTTGTTGCATTGACTTGGATATATCCTCCACCGTGAATGGAATGCTGCATTTTGATTGATTCGTCACTTAGTTGAGAAATTGGAAGTGTATCAAAGAGATTTTACCACAAATTTATATTCATGTTACCTCGAGTCGTCGTCCAAAAGGAAAGAGCTGCTTACAGCATTGTTCGAGTCCTCTGTCATCATCACTCTCATGTTAGCGATGACCTTGTGGTTTCAGAAAGAGCATAATTAATAGCACATCAAGAACAAACTTTTTTTTGAGTATTTACGAAGTGAAACATACATCTGAAGAAACACTATGCGTGCCATATTTGTCATCCCAGTACATTGTGCTGATTCTGTATAGCTGCTGTATACTTAGCACCTGAAACAGAAAAGTAATATCAATGTTGAACTTCAAGAGGGAAAAAGAGTGACAATTTAAGGGACGGAGTAATACCGGACAGAGTGCTCTTGTTATCTCATCTAAGGTCTTTTTAGGCTTTTGATGAATGACCTGAACAGAAAGTCAAAAGAAGCAAAGTTTACATAAGCAAATAATGGAATGGAAACAGAGAAGGAGGGCATTGCATGGACTAAGAATTATACCAGGAAACCAACTGCTTGCCTGATATGTCTCAACTCATCCCAAGCTGATCCAGCGTACTGTATTAAAATTAAAAAACTGAATCATAAGGCATGATATTGTTTAAGCAATTGTAAGAGGCAAAGTGCGACGAAATGGTGGCTTACTTCATTAGTAGCCTCAGCACACCACTGCTCTAATTCAGCCAAACCTGCTTTAACGTACTCCCCGTTGCTGAATGAGCAACATTCACGACGTAAAAGAAGACTGCAAAAATTTAATACAGAAAAATTCTTTCTGTTAACCGAGGAAAAATGGTTTGGGAGAAAGCAAAAGGAGAGGTTATAAGTGAAACATGCCTGTTGAAAAGCTGAACATTGATGAAGGAGAATATTTGTGTGAATACTTTGCGGACTACGAAGGGTGGAGCCTGTATCATTTTCAACAGAGAATGTAATCAACATTTCCAAACAAGTTTTTAACCATTAATTTTGTTAATTTCTATTGGAATTCCAGACTCACGTTGTTTGTTTTCATTAGATTCAAGTAAGTGCTTAGGCTTTTCCTAATACTTTGCCAATGGGCACTGAGAGCTTGTTGAGCAACAGCATTTGCTTGTGCTCTCCCTTTCACCAAACTTGCCCTTGATGTCCTTGGTGCCTGTATCATATAAACATGCCCTTACATTTTCTTAATAAATCATGTAAACTTGCCCATACACTAAAAAGTACCGGCATATCAATTCCAGAAGAAATAACACAAGACTTCCTTTCGCAAGAGTACTAAAGAATGACATTCTTGTAATACGGTAGTCGAGTCATCCTGAAGGTTTTGAAGGCATTGACTAACCAATATTTTCCGGAACATTCAGTAATTAACTTATCAACCCGTCTAATGTATAACCTATATCCCCAAAAAGTGTTGTATTAACACAAAAGAAACGAAGGACTTACTTGTATACATAACCCAAGAAGAGGAGAGATCTCTTTCTTTAGATTATCTCTGATCATTCCATATATCTTCTCAAGGTATGCTGTAAGCTGCTGCTTGAAAAGTAGTGCGGGGTACTTTGCTTCAACTTGCCTCAAATCATCAAGCTTAGTGAGCCCTTGTCGATTCAGAAAAGAGAGTCCAGCACTTTGAGGGGATCCCCTTATTCCCTATTTGGATTGTAAAAAAAGACGGAACTGAGGCTGACACACCGAGACAGATAAAGGTTATATCAGAAAAAAACGAAAGATTTGCAGCTTCATACTTGTGACATCCTTCCAAATAGGGATGCTGAAGTTGTTCTTCGCCTCTGTGGTGTTAAACTAGCTGCTCCAGTTGCTTTGAGTGTGCGTTGCAGAAGCAATAGTAACGTGGCTGAATTAGATAACCAATACGCCAAAACCTCATTATTATCTGGGACCTGTATCGAAGACAACATTTCCAATTGAGATAAAGCTATAGAACATGTTGGAATAGTACGTATATTCTTGTGAAGAATGAAACAAGAAAATACCATACTTCAATGGCTGAAGCTATTGTCTGAATGATACGGTCAAAGACGCTAGTTCTTTCAACCTCAAATGATCTCCAGTGAAGCAGACATTTGTAAATCATACATGCAGCAACAGGCTTGCCCCCAGCATATCCAAGGTTTTGTGAGATGCACTTGAGTAGTAGATCCTGGTTTTCCTGCACGAAACGAGGATTACAATATATATTAAGAAAAAGTAGAATGCGATGATTATAAGATAAAGGTTACTGCAAGAACTTGATTTATATTTAAACGTGCAAAGCTACCTGCTGCTTTTCATTCAAATATTTCTGTGGTTTCTCCTCAGACTCTGGTTCCCGCACAGCAAGAGTCATATCCTGTCACATTTATAGACGATGAGCAAAGAAACAAGAAAGCATGCATGTGTCCATTTGAATATGCCAAAGTGATCAGAAAAAGCACTTCCTCATACCGGTGTAGTTTTTGTTTCTCCATTTAGAATATTTCCATTCTCCGGAGTTCTCTGAACATTGAGAAGAAAATTTAACATGAACAAAGAGCCCTTCTTGTATGTATATGTATCAAAAAGAAGAAAAGGAATTCATATATTGTTGGCACCGGTAAAAGCATTGGTTTTGACCGCGTGGCCATAGTTCTGCTGGTTGGAGACATAGCAAGTGCCTGTTGACGGAGTACTTGAATCTCTGACTCTGAATTGGAAAGCTTCTCTTCCAGTCTGAACAGAAAGTAAAACAAACATGTAGAAGTTAAAGTCCGGAAGAAATGAAACACAGCTATAACTTATTTAAAGCATAACAATATTTGATTAGTATATCTTACGTACCTTTGTACTGATTCATGAAGCTGATCTGCTTTTCTCGCAGCATTTTCAAGTTCTGTGGCCAGCTCTGAATTTCTAGCCTCTGCTTGTGAGAAAGCTTTTCTCAAGTCTTCTGCAGCTTGTCGTTCATACTGAAGGGAAGCCTGTAATAAAATATGATTTTAACTAACAGATCCAGCTTACGATATTAAGGGCCTTCGATCAACAAATATCTACTAACTGTAATAGTGAATACATAAATGATGATCTAAAAAGTTGGAAAAGCATACCTTTAGAGACTCCACCTCTGATGTTAATGAATTGATTTGTTCAGTATCTTCAACCAATACCGGTGTCTCTTTAATGACTGGAGGTGCTTCTTCTATAGCTTTCCTTGCAGCCTCTCGTTCTCTAATCACAGCAGCATTTGCTTCTTCAACTTGCAACCGCATTGCTTGCAAAGCCTCCTGTTGTTTTGCATATTCTTGGGCTTTTGCTTCTTCCATTTCAGTCTATATGATCAGGGATTATCAATAACAGCGTAAACAAAGCATGCTATCATGCTACTGTATGGAAACCAACTTACTCTCTGTCGCTTTTCTAGTTGTAAACGCCATGTTAATTCCTCAACACGCTTTTCAAGTTTGTCTTTAGCCTCTCTAAGGGCTCCAGTGTCTCGTGCAGCCTGATATTCAATTAATTATAGATGTTAAACCCTGATTGCTTCATGAAAATGCGAAAATTCGTATAGAACCAACAAAAGCAAAAACAATAAGCCAACCATCTTAAGCGTCCTCAGTTCTTTTCGTGCAACCCTGCTCCTCCATCCACATTGAGAAGAAAGGGCAGCTTTCTGGAGTTTCTTGTAGTAAGAATGAGCGAGGTGACTACGTAGACGGGCCTAAATTTTTTTTAAAAAGGAATTATCAAACTGCTGACGCAATTGAAGGTACATGATGTCCTATTTTCTCAGTTAGGTAAACAAGCATGATCCAAAGAGGCTTTTTAGTAATCACCTGAATAATAGTAGCAGCTTTCATTTGCTTTCTGAATCTAAACTCATTGCGAGCAACCATTCCCCTCAAAGCTGTTTGAACTGCTATTGCTGAATGTCTAATTCGTAAATAAGATTCTCTGGCAATAAGTCTTCTGAAAATCTTTTGAATCTTCACTGCTGCTGCTTGGCGTCGCATTTCCTCATAAACTTTGCACGCCAATTTGCCTTGCATTCAATAAAAGAGGTTTTAGAATCTCATCCCTTCATAATACAATCCTCACAGAAAACTTCCCCATAGACACTTAATCCACATTTGCAAGGAAACACAAAAGAACAGACTAAAACAAATCGATAGTTTCATGGCTACACAAGGACGCAAGAAAATTTCTGAATCCAATTTGCTAGACAACTACAACAACAGCAACAGAAGAAATGAGCCTATTACGGAGAAGATACCTCGGCAGATGGACTGTAATATGATAGCAGCTCCACGTAGAGCACGGAATTCTTTACAGGCAATATAAGTACGAATCTGCCTTTGCATTCTCCTAGCGGCATTTCCAAGAACCTCAGCTCTTCTTGCATCCAACTCAGCCATCTGCCCAGCTCTGAGGAATACTTTTGTTTTTCCTAACTGCAAGTGGTAGCATTTTGGATAAGTTCCTTTAACATTAAAGGAACCATTACATAATGCGATTACTAATGACTTACTTCATAACCCTTTAAACCTATCTTATCCAGAAGCATTCTGCATGCAACTTTGTCATCATAACTACACAAATATAGGAACCATGAGATACAAAGAAAAAGTAGAAGGCTTGTTTCTAAGAAAATAAGAAATGCACGAAAAGAAAATACATCAATTTCCTCCTCAAAAGCCAAAGGCCACTTGTCAGTATTATACAAAACTACGAGAGACAAAAAGTTTATACTCTGCGACTTACTTTCCCTCCAGAACTTCTGGAGCAAGAACACCAAAACGATTGAGAAACTCGTAAAATGTCCGCTTTGTAGGATAACCTGCACAGCTGATTCTAATAGCTTCCAGAACACCCTTAACAATAGTAAGACAAATATTAAACTTGTAAGTTTCATAACCGATAATTAGGTTTAAATGCCTCAATTACAGATTCCACTGATCAGGCAAACATATATGGAAGGTTCCGGTGTACTTACACCACATCTCAATTGTTGAATTACGTTCACATTCTCGAAGATGGCAGGCTTAAGTACATTATTTGGCTTCACACATCTGATGTAGTGAGGTTCAGTTGAACTCAAAGTCTCCATCAAAGATTGAAGTTGAAGCTGGAATTTGAAATAGATACATTCTTGTTAGAAACAGATAAAAATGTCTCAGACGTTTTGAGCGAGACTTTCTACAACATAATGTCTGAACTCATGACTCGACTCCAACGTAGGTGAAAACTGAAGGCATGGAATAAAAATAATAATTACACTGTCAAAGCAAATGAAAGAAACAAGTTAATGATGTAAGTGATATGACTGCTCTATCAAGCACACTCAGGAGTCAAATGTTATAGATGTACTTCCTAAAATATCTACCGTAGAGGAGAATATAGCATGGCAGTTTTGGAGAACAAAGCTATAAGAAGAGCAGAAAGAAAACATGTTCCCAAGAGGGAGAGATCAAATACCAATCACCATACCTTAAAGCGTGACCCAATGGAAGAAAATTTGGTTTTACTTGATGTTTCTTCTGCTAGGCGAGGGAATAGACCAGCTACGAAAGTACAACTGGAAGCGATTAAAAGATCCTGATGTTCTGCCACCACGTAATCTTTGTTCTTGTCAAGGAACAAGTCAGCCTGATAAGTTACCTGTTTCAGTAGGAAAGAGAGTATGTTAACAGGGAAAATATCTTAACTTATCATAAGCATGTGAAAGATTTTCACCTCTCCAGCGTAATGCGATATTGCAAAGCTGGTCCGAGATAGCTTTGGTTTGGTAAAACGCTTATTGTTTTTGAATGTTTGATACAGCTTCTGAGCAAATGTTTCATGTGTCGACTTTGGAAACATACTGCAAAGAATTAAATATCCATTATGCACTAGTTCTCAGTCAAATTAAGCAAACCAGCATCTTCATCAGGATCGTCAAGTTTTTAAGCATAAACTAAAACAGCTTCATCTAAAGAGGCTATCATCGTACCATGCTTCATCTAGAAGTGCAATGACTCCTCCAGGTTTCTGAAAAGTTATATCAACACATTAAAAACACACGAACATATCAAGAATTAGTTGTAAACTATCACAAAAATACGTGAAGATCAAATTAGATAGGAAGACATTAGAACACCTTCTCAATGAGATCCAACACATCCTTGTTATCAACAAATTCTATGTAACTCCAATTAATCTCTTCTTTGGTATAATCTTCTTGTTCCATTTTGAAGACATGCTGTGAAAACAATAATTAGTGTACGTCAAAACGAAGTACGGAAAGGAAAATATCTTTGAAAACTATTGGGTAAGATCACAACGGACCTGGTTGAAATGTTGTTGCAGCTTTTCATTAGTAAAATTGATGCAAAACTGCTCAAAGCTGGAAAAATTACATAAAAGTCAATGAACTTATGACACTATTAGGAAATTATTCTGCAAGTAACAATATTACCTGTTGATCTTAAAGCTTTCAAACCCATAGATATCAAGAACACCAATTATTGTCTTAGAATTGGGATCTTGCCCGATAGAATTGTTAATTTTATCAACAAGCCTGAAGAAACAGAACACGGGTTTAAGAAGTTAGAAAATTCAAGTGGCTGGTGGACTGAAATATATGATGTATAAATTATATATACTGACACAATAAGCAAAACATGTCCTCTATATTAGACTGAACAAAGTGAAAACAAAATTAAAGAGAAAGATTCTTTGTATACCAATCAAACAAGCGTGAATAGATCGTTTTTGCTAAGGCATCCCTGCTACCCGTGGCTGAATCAGGATCAAGTGTTCTTGTAATAATTTCTTCTGGTGTCACCATTACACGTTTTATTAATGCATCTTCCAAACTCTTTGCATCACACCTTTTGAAAGAAGTGAGTCCAGGATCAAAGATGTAACCAAAAAAACATAAAACTCCAGATCAACAATTAAGTCGCATACCTAAGAAGTTCAGCAGTCACATCCAGATGAAATCTTGACTTTTCATCCTTTAAAACTGATGAGTCAATTTCCTTTCCTTTTGCGAATTCGATATTACCTAGATGCAGGATTGCAGCTACAACTCTGAAAATTGCATCCTGATAGTAATTACCAGGATAATCAATACGCTGCTTTAGCAGGAAATCATATCTGTTGGATAAAGAGAAAAAGGAAGACTGACCTGTTCCTCTTCACTGATGCCAACAATATCCATAGCTCGTCGGGTAGCCAGATATTCCTCGGTGTCATCCACTCCATCTAATTTATAGCACTTCGACTGATTTAGGTAATGAAATGACTTAGGGTCTCCCAACTTAAACTTTTCTCTTTCCTGCGGATTCGATAAAGAAATGAAATATCCAATTACGTATTCATGTTATATAAAGCAGACCGCCTCACAATAAGGTCTACTGAGTTCATTGTGCAGAACCAAACCTCAGGTGGGGCAGCACATAATAGGTAAAAGCAGTGGTAATTTCTTTCTGGATCTGATATTTGACACACTCGAGACCTTTCCAACAAATATGTTCGGACAGCTGCTCCAGATATTCTCCCACTTTTGTCAAACTGAAGCTCGACAAACTTTCCAAATCGACTGCATTTTGATTAAAAAGAACATCAAACGTTATAATGAGGATGTTTTCTTTGAAGCTTTTCTAAGAAGTCGTTAAAATAACTCTATAACACAATAACCAGTTACATAAGTAGTACTATTGAGTTGGTGAAGGAAAAAAATTAATCCTTCGCTTTACAGATGAAGAAGGCCAAGAGTTTAACATGATTTATAAGTGTTACGATTAGGTTATGTGCCATCCGTTCAATTGATTACCTGAGGTCTCTTAGATACAACTTACAAAACAATTTTCTGTCAAGTAGTGACCGCAGAAGCTTTGAGCCAAGAACAGGTTTGACTATGCAACTCGTAAAAACATTCACAGAGAAGAATCAAAGGAAAAACCTCGCAGTGACCATACGCATACCTTGAGTTGTTATTCCTGAGAGTTTTGGCGTTGCCAAAAGCTTCAAGAACTGGATTTGACTGTATACCAACAACGAAACCAAAATAGATAATCAGGTTAGTATTACTCTCTATAAATATATCAATACAGGTTTATGCTCGTACATGAAAAGCTTCAAAACCAAAATAAAAGAAACATAGATTTGTGGCGCCTCACCTCCAGAACTTGCTGTTCCACTGTTCTTCCTTCAACACCAGATCGACCACCAAGGTAAGCGAGGTAGCGCATAAGCATCTTTGTGGTCTCCGTCTTCCCAGCACCACTTTCCCCACTAACCAAAATTGAGTTGCTCTTGCCTTCATTGATCATCGCCCTACCCAGAGAAGCAATAGATTAACATGAGAAAATGTACGAATAAAGAATGATTAAGAGAATTTCTCCTAGTGGAATCATTGATTGGCCCTTATAATTACCTGTAAGCAACTTCTGCAATTGCAAACACATGAGGGCTTAATTCCCCAAAACCTGCTCCTTTATACTGCTCCATCATATGAGTATCATAGAGATGTGGTAACCTTTGAAATGGATTTACAGCAATCAAGATGTTTCCAGTATATGTCTGCAAAGACATTTTAATGGATACTTAGGAATGTTCTTACTGCTAAGGAACTGAGTATGTGATTTCATGAGTACCCAACGCAGAAAATGCATAACAACTTACATAAATTTCGTTTAGCTCATATCTCATGGCCAAGTTGTTCAAAACACCTGGTTCATGTAAATAGGAGAGCTTTGTCATGTCATCAACACCCCCAGGGGGCGCCTCCGTATCCTTTGGAAATACGTTTGCAATATTCGCCACAACCTGAAATTAAATTTCATGGATTGATAGGTACAGTATCTAGATTCAATGATTATAACAGAATTATGAAATAGGGATGTCAATGTCATGCAAAACTCAAAGGTTACAGAAGTAACAAGTGTGAAAGGGAAAAGCTGGAGGATAGACACTTACAGTCTTCCCGGCTGTGGTCTGTGCATGAACTTCTTCGCCATTAATTTTGACAACTTCTCCATCAATCCATGCCACTCCTGGATCTTCAATCCAAACATGAGAACCAACTATTATATTGACCGGGCCAACCTACAGGAAACGTTTGAGGTACATAGATTTCAGTAACCTCGCACAAGCTGTTTCATAGTTCATGGATACTTGGGTGATTAAAAGTTTGGCACAATGATGTTATTCTAGTGAGGGAAACTATACTTTCATAAAACACTTGAAAGAGAGCTCTTCTACTGTTTGTAATGTTGAACCTTACCAGCCAATACCACTTTGTAATGTTCCTAAAACAATTCAACTGCTCGAATATGCAATTCGTATAGCATTCGGATAATCATTTCCCAACAAGGATCAAAGTTGCATAACTTTACTACTGTTTAGCACTTCCCTAAGAAGGTTAAAGCTAAAGAAAATTCGAGTAAGAATCTCTATCAACGAACACCAGATCAAATCAAATGAAACAGAAACTTGTCGAAAACCAATCCGTCTACTTGATCAAATCAAGTAAACCATTTGATAAAAAGGAAAAAAAAA
>OVAU01002333.1:0-12727 GCA_900406315.1 Biscutella laevigata subsp. laevigata
AAGATCACTAAAGATAAAACTATTTTATTTTGTTAACCTCTCTTCTTTCATTTTATATTCTACCTTATATACATTCAATAAGATCACATTGTGATNGTAGATTCAAGGTTTTTGGTCAAATCTTGGAATTAAGTTATAAAATAATGACCAAATAATAAAGATGGAGAATGAAAATTATAAAATGAGGAAGAAACAAGTAAAAGTGGAGAACTTTTGGAGACTAAAGAGAGGAAAAAGATCACTAAAGATAAAACTATTTTATTTTGTTAACCTCTCTTCTATCATTTTATATTCTACCTTATATACATTCAATAAGATCACATTGTGATCTTGAATGTCTATCTTTGATCTGATTTAACATTTTTTACAGTAAGAAACTTTGATCCCTATTCATTTTCATTGTGAGTTATAATATGTTAAATTATGCACCCACACCATATATTCAATTAGCAGAGATTTCATTAGGAAAATAAGGCATAAAACAACCCCAAAAAAGTTTTGAGCCAAACACTTATACTTACCGTTTTACCGGCCTTTTGTGATACGTGCACGTAGAATTTTCCACAACCTTTTAGCCNTATTCATTTTCATTGTGAGTTATAATATGTTAAATTATGCACTCACACCATATATTCAATTGGCAGAGATTTCATTAGGAAAATAAGGCATAAAACAACCCAAAAAAAGTTTTGAGCCAAACACTTATACTTACCGTTTTACCGGCCTTCTGTGATACGTTGCACGTAGAATTTTCCACAACCTTTTAGCCAANGCACGTAGAATTTTCCACAACCTTTTAGCCAAAAAAAGACCGAGAAAGACAGAGGCTCACCCTGAAGGTCGGGGATATAGACATCCCGCACTGATCTAGACCTCTCAAAGGACGTCCAAATCTCTTATGGTTTGCACGCCACAATCAAGGAAGCAAAAGAATTATCATACCATTGGAGTCCTAACATAAGAAAACTATAACCTTAACCAGATAAAAAGGAGAAAACCTGTAATCGAGATGAATCTGAATGACAGAGAAAGAGAATACTTCGCCACCGGAGAGCTCAACTGCCAAGACGAAGAAGTCTAAGAGATTATGAATATTTATGAAGGTAGAAAAACAAAATGAACAAATTAAGAACACTAAATTCTAAGGAAGGTAAATCGTCTTCATTATTAAGTGGGAGATAAATTATCGCCATTAGTAAGTAGAGGAGAAAAGAAATCGATTAGGTAGAAATGAAACGACGATATTAATGTGTAGATGTGGCAAGATCTAATTTGATAAAGTGGTTGAGATAGAGTACCGCCATGTGTCAAGCGCTAGAGAACTCTCATTCATCTTTTATATATAGGATTTTCTCGCCAACAAACAATAGTAAAAATTCAATTTACGANGTCTTCATTATTAAGTGGGAGATAAATTATCGCCATTAGTAAAAAAAGAAATCGATTAGGTAGAAATGAAACGACGATATTAATGTGTACATGTGGCAAGATCTGATTTGATAAAGTGGTTGAGATAGAGTTCTTGCCAACAAGCAATAGTAAAAATTCAATTTACGAAAAAAAAGAGAGTATAAATTCAAATATTCTCTTTCATTTTTTTCTTCTTCCAAATATGTGGTTAACAATCGAATACTTTAACTGCAAATTACAATATTATTTGTATCACTAACACTCGACGGCTATTCCGTCGCCTCGGCCACTTCCCGATCAGAAGAAATCTTATTACTAAAGAAATCTTATCAATCGCTGTGAAACTCTCTCTCTCNAAAAAAAAGAGAGTATAAATTCAAATATTCTCTTTCATTTTTTTCTTCTTCCAAATATGTGGTTAACAATCGAATACTTTAACTGCAAATTTACAATATTATTTGTATCACTAACACTCGACGGCTATTCCGTCGCCTCGGCCACTTCCCGATCAGAAGAAATCTTATTACTAAAGAAATCTTATTAATCGCTGTGAAACTCTCTCTCTCTGTCTCACTTACTAATGGCGACGACTCATCTTCACGTATTCCCGAATCCTAAAACCCCAACGTCTCACCAAAACCTTCCTCTCTGGTTTTCTCCTCATACCGGAATCTACACCAGCAAATTCCCTTCCATACACCTCCCCGTCGACCCTAATCTCGACGCCGTCTCCGCCCTTTTCTCTCACAAACACGACGGAATTGATCCTGATGCAGCCATACTCGTCGATTCCTTAACCGGCTTTTCTATATCTTACACTGAGCTTCAGAATATGGTCCAATCCATGGCGGCTGGGATTTTTTACGATTTGGGTGTCCGTCAAGGTGACGTCGTCTCGCTCGTGCTACCGAATTCCGTCTACTTTCCGTTACTTTTCCTCTCGTTGATTTCCCTTGGTGCTATTGTTACCACCATGAATCCTTCGAGTAGTTTAGCAGAGATCAAGAAGCAAGTGAGTGAGTGTAATGTTGGCTTAGCGTTTTCTTCTCCTGAAAACGTTGATAAATTGAGTTCGTTGGGGATCGTGGTGATTAATGTACCTGAATGTTACGATTTTGATTCGATTCGAATCCAGAACCCAAGGTTCTACTCGATTATCAAAGGATATTTTGAATTTGTACCAAAACCTTTGATTAAGCAAGACGATGTAGCTGTAATTATTTATTCCTCTGGGACAACTGGAGCTAGTAAAGGAGTTTTGTTAACTCATAGGAATTTGATAGCAACAATGGAACTTTTTGTGAGATTTGAAGCTTCTCAATACGAGTATCCTGGCTCGAGTAATGTTTATCTAGCTGCTTTACCATTGTGCCATATCTACGGGTTGTCTCTCTTTGTATTGGGATTGTTATCTCTGGGATCAACCATTGTTGTTATGAGGAGATTTGATGCTTCTGATGTTATCAATGTAATCGAAAGGTTTAATATCACTCATTTCCCGGTTGTCCCACCGATGCTGATGACATTGACAAAAAAGGCAAAAGGAGTTTGCGGCAATGTGTTTAAAAGCTTAAAGCAGGTTTCTTCTGGAGCATCTCCTTTAAGCAGGAAGTTCATTGAAGATTTCCTAGGGACTCTTCCTCATGTCGATTTGATTCAGGTCTCTGGATTTTATTGTTGGATGTCTTTTTATGAGCAGTTCTCTTTTTATATTTGTAATCACTTTCTTTTGTTGCAGGGATATGGCATGACTGAATCAACCGCAGTTGGAACGCGTGGCTTCAACTCTCAGCAGCTTAGGAAGTATTCTTCGGTGGGACTTCTTGCTCCAAATATGCAAGCCAAGGTAGTTGATTGGAGCTCTGGTTCTTTCCTTCCACCAGGAAACAGAGGAGAGCTCTGGATACAAGGTCCCGGTGTCATGAAAGGTAAATAATTTCTTCCTCGTCTCCACATTTTTCTTACCAAAATAGTTAAGATCTATCTCTCTCAGCTCATACATAAGTCTTATTCAATAGTTTTAGATCGCTGAGAAATACGCCCACCCTCAAAAGCATTTCTGATCTTATAACTTTTTCCTGTGTATGTATACTCTAGAGAATCTAAAGACTGTTCATTTTATATTAGGATACTTGAATAACCCTGAAGCAACTCAGATGACAATCGTTGAAGATAGTTGGCTACGTACTGGGGATATTGCTTATTTTGATGAAGATGGTTACTTGTTTATTGTTGACCGTATGAAGGAGATCATAAAGTACAAAGGATTTCAGGTAAGAAACAGTTTTGTTAAACCCAAAAACCATCTACAATCTCTCTTTTCTTTCAGCCAACAATCTCTTTTCGTTGCAATATTGGTTTTGCAGATCGCACCAGCAGATTTGGAGGCTGTTCTTGTTTCACATCCCTTAATTAATGATGCTGCAGTAACAGCGTAAGTACCTCAAGAAAACCCAAAATCTTTATCTGCACCTAAAGCCTTGATAAAATCGTGCCATAAGTGAAAGATACTGCAAAATCCGTTTTGGACAATGTGACACAGTCTGTTAGTTCTTCCACAAAAGTATCTAAATTGTTAAGTTGTGTTGTAACAAGAGACTTTAAGTTGCAGTACACCAAATGAAGAATGTGGAGAGATTCCAGTAGCATTCGTTGTCCGGAGACAAGGAACAACACTTTCAGAACAAGATGTAATAAGCTTTGTCGCTGCTCAGGTTATGTTCCAACGAAACAGAGCATGGATTATATATTTACAGAATCAATTAATGATCAACAAATCCGATGGACTGATGGTTATTTTTGGGTTTCTAGGTTGCACCATACAGGAAGGTGAGGAAAGTAGTGATGGTTAGCTCTATACCAAAATCTCCCACTGGGAAGATATTGAGAAAGGAACTAAAGAGAATTTTGACAAGCTGTGTTTCTTCAAGACTATGATTCTTCCGAGTTCTTTCTTCAATTTGTTGCGGTTATAACAAAACACAGAGAGATCCATTAATATAGCATACATTTCGATTCTTCATTTGGTTTTTCTAACCTTAAAACAGTCTAAGCATAGAGATGTTGTTGTGTTCTTTGATTCTTGATGAATAATCGCTAATCAGCACTAGAGTTATTGTAATTCCGAGCCATAAATTGTAAATTAACATTAATATTTTATTTACATAAAAGTCCTTTTAAGCTTTGGTTTTGCAGTATCCCCCGATACTTGTCTTTGAGCACAAGAAAAATAGTTTATACAAGATCAAGGCTTTCGCTTCTGTTTCTTCATTTTCTTCTTCTTCTTCTCTGATAAGGAAAATCTGCCATGGCTGCTCTACAGTACCTTGAATCTCAGAGAAATGCGCATCCAGAGCTTGGCGAGTGGTATAATTCGCTTGCAGATCTCTACCAGAAGAAGCTCTGGCACCAGCTCACTCTTAAGCTCGAGCAGTTCATCGCTCTCTCTGTCTTTCAGGTCATTTGCTTTCCTTATTCCATTTAAATTCTTATCCTTTGGTAGTTGTTATGGGAAATTCGGGTCATATATCTCGAGAAAGTTGTTACACTTGGGTTTATAGAGACGATTCGTTCGGACTCGGTATTGCATGAATTGTGTGTTTTTCAGTTTCATTGAAAAAGCTTTCTATCGGTGAATTAAGGCACTTCTGTGGCGAAAGTTTGAATGTTTAAGCGCAGAGATATCTTAAAACCGCCTTATGAGTGTTAATAGATCTTTTGTGTTGCTATGTTCTGGTTTAGCTCTTAGTTTGTCTCTACTAAAACCCATGATTTGGTAAAGATTTATGGATTTGTTTACGTTTTCTCAATCATTTCAGGCTGGAGATGCTTTAATACAGCTGTACAATAATTTCATATCTGACTTTGAAACAAAGATCAATCTTCTGAAGCTTGCACATTTTGCGGTTGTGGTCTCTCGGCAGTACCCTGAGAAAGAAGCTGCGATCAGTTACCTTGAAGGAGTGATTGAAAAGCTTAAAGCTACTAAAGAGTCACGGATAAATGAGCCAATTAGCTATATAAAAACACAAATAGCTTTGTTCAAGCTTGAGCAAGGTGACCAAAAGGAGTGCAAGAAAATTTTGGACGATGGAAAAAGCTCTCTTGATAGTATGACTGACATTGATCCATCAGTCTATGCCAACTTTTTTTGGGTGTCTTCTCAGTTCCATAAATTCCGGCAAGAATTTTCTGATTTCTACAAAAATGCTCTTCTCTACCTTGCTTATACATCTGTGGAATCACTCTCGGAATCGTTTAAGCTGGTACTTTTTATCAGTTACTAAAATTCTGTTATAGTGTTTCGTGTATGTTGTCTTTCTATTACCAATTGGTCTTTTAGCAACCTTGGATAAGTCTTATTAGTTAGCTATGGAAACAATTTTTGGAGAGAGAAATGCTCTTCTTCTGGAACTTGATTTGCTGATATCTGACGCTTTTGTGTCCTTCCAGGATTTGGCTTTTGATTTGTCGCTTTCAGCTCTACTTGGAGATAATATCTACAACTTTGGAGAACTGTTAGCCCATCCAATTGTAAGTTGCTCTTCTTCCTCCAAACTAGTGTACTATAAATTTGTTCCTTGAGCATTACAGATAAAAGAAGCAGACTAAAAAGTTATATTTTTGTTTGGTAGTTGAAAAGTCTGGTTGGGACAAATGTGGAATGGCTTTACCACATTCTACAGGCATTTAACCACGGTGATTTAGTTCAGTACCAAGAAATCTGCCGTGTACACAACGCAGCCTTGAGCGCTCAACCAGCACTGGTTGAAAATGAGAAGAAACTATTAGAGAAGATCAACATTCTCTGCCTTATTGAGATCATTTTCAGGTATTTATATGTCTCTCTAAGCAACATCTTACACGCATTTAACATCTTACAGATGAAAATAAACAGAGTGGTTAAATATTATAATCATCTGTCACAGCCGACCTGCTGAAGATAGGACCATACCTTTGAGTGTCATTGCCGAGCGTACTAAACTTTCAATCGAAGATGTTGAGCACCTTCTCATGAAAAGCTTATCCGTAAGTAGCTTTTCTTCCCCTTTCTCTGTCCCGTTCTATCAGTACAAGAAATCTAAAAGAAGAGTGGCAAGACACAAGACCTTTCTGAAAGATTTTGCTGCTATGAATATAATATGGTGATTGTATATGGGTCGATGCAGGTGCACTTGATAGAGGGAATAATAAATCAGGTAGATGGAACGGTATATGTCTCATGGGCACAACCGCGGGTGCTTGGAATTCCACAGATCAAGTCATTGAAGAATCAGCTAGACGGTTGGGTCGACAAGGTTCACACTACGTTGTTATCTGTTGAAGCCGAGACACCTGATCTTGTTGCAGCTTAAGCTACAGATTGTAACATTAAGGATAAATGCAAGTCTTTTTNTCTGTTGAAGCCGAGACACCTGATCTTGTTGCAGCTTAAGCTGCAGATTGTAACATTTAAGGATAAATGCAAGTCTTTTTTTCTCTTCAGTTTTTAAGAGTTACTTACTGGGTTACCTTTAAACATTGTTCTTAGCAAACACAAATCTAAACTGGGTTTTAAGTTTAACAAAAAAATCTCTCTTTTAGAAGCATCACAAGTCTTAAGGCTAAAATAGTCAACATAATAACTAACTCCAAAGATGCAAGAATTGGCTGATTTCAAGCTTTCTCAAATCTTCAGTTATCTCAAATTCGCTACAAACTTTGTAATAGATGTGTCTCAGAAACGTCTCTGGCAATAATTTCTACAAGTACTTGAACATAGTGTGAAAGTCTGCACTAGGCTCTAATGTTTGCAGGTTCTTCCTCCATTGAGACTTTTTCTTCTGCAGTTTGGATGTCATTTGTCACAAATATTTTCTATTAGTTTTCAAATGAAAAAATAGCCGTGGGTAGTAACTAACTTAGAGAACTATTTTGGCGATGCAATGCAAGTGATGATTATTGACCTGTTAATGCAAGACACTCACCTTTCCACGGATGCTGGCATTGTTCATTTGCATCTTGGCACGAGATTCAGGTTCTACGTCAATTTTCGAGTTAGGATGGAGCTCGAAGTTCATTGACATTGCCTCTAGTAATTTCGCTCTTCCTACTCTACAAGAAACTAGTTTGGATTTTGGTTTCCTGCAGTTGTTAGCAAAAGAAAAAAATTAGCAAAGTTGTTTTAAGCTGAGATGATGGTACAGAGCTAGGTTAATACAAAGATAAATTTACACATGATAAAAAATAAGGATACTATCACTCTTTCATTTTTTAACATTTTCACTAAACTATTATATACTAACATACTCAAATTATCTACTAAATTATTTTATAAAAAACGATGGCAATTCAGTAAAAAACTAAGAAGAATAATTTTCTTTACTTTTTTTTACAAATCCCCTAGAGAGAGTAGAAGCAAAACATAGACTATTCTATGGTCTTTCTTTCCCACTTTGACGCATCGTAAGAAAAGGTAAAACAAGAACAACGATCTCAGATCAGACAAAGAAAGAAAAACACAAACTAATATTTCTTTCTTTTCCGGTTTTGAAAAGAGAAAAAGAATTATGAGAGATTCGATATATTATTGTTTAAGGAATGATGGTAATCGTTTAAAGTTAGTGATGATAGTGATCATCATGATGATCGTATCAAGCAGATGTGTTTTGGGATTGGAGAACATAAATCCAATATTCTTCGACGAAGGTCTTTCTCATTTATTTGGTGAATCTAATCTCATCCGATCTCCTGATGATCGTAGCGTCCGATTACTCCTCGACAAATACACTGGTAATTTTCATCTCTTTAAACTTATGATTAATTATGCCAAAGATTTCATATAAATACGAACTTATATTGTTAAAAAAAAACGAATTTGATTATAGGTTCAGGATTCATATCTTCAAGCATGTATCAACATGGATTTTTCAGTTCGTTGATAAAGTTACCAGGAGCTTACACAGCTGGTGTTGTAGTCGCCTTTTATGTAAGTTTTGCTAAATAATTTTTGTTTATCAAATAAAAAAATGAAGATTGATGTAAATGATATTAATGTATAGGCATCAAATGGCGATGTGTTTGTGAAGGACCATGACGAATTAGACATAGAGTTTTTAGGAAACGTTGAAGGAAAGGCATGGAGGTTTCAGACGAATATGTACGGAAACGGTAGCACTAACCGCGGTCGAGAAGAACGCTATCGTCTTTGGTTTGATCCTTCCAAGGAGTTTCACCGTTATAGCATTCTTTGGAACCCTACCAAAATTATGTTAGTTTCTTCTTTCTCTCTTTCTTTTTTCCGATTAAGAGTAAATTTGATTTGTGGTTTTGAATAGATCTGATAGTGTGCATGAAAGTGAAAGCTCTATTTTAATTATATTAAATTAAATGGTTGTTGTTTAGTGTACATTTAGATTAATGATGGACTATTTGGATTTAATGTGTGTCTTTTTAGGAAAATTATTTAAGAACCAAATTTTATACAGATGTCAGCTTCAACTGAAATTGGTTTCGATATAAAATTATTTTTATTTGGTTTTTATCCTGATCTTATATGGTATATATGGGTGATCGGTTCTTCATTTAGTTTTCGAAATTTTTAATTTTTTAAAATGTGTTTTCGATAATAAATATTATATCAGTTTTGTTCTGTTTGAGTTATTTTGTTTCTATTTTACGATTTTTTTTTTAAATATGTCCATTTATTCTGAATAGTAACGTTAAGGTAAATATAAACAATTAATTTTAATTAATAATATAGATTGAAAATACATTCAAATGTATTCTACTATATATTTAACTAAAATATATAAATTTAAATTAATTTTGGTTCACTATTCGGGTAATTGAAATTCAGTTACACTTCAGAAAATTTGATATATAGTTTGTTATATTTATTCGGGTTTTTATAAAGTTTAGTTCGGACTCACTTCAATGAATTTTGATTCAGTTCAATAAATTACCATTAGGTTGAGTACTTTTGCCCAACCCTATTATATGATATTTGATTCAACTCTTGTAACCTCATATATGATATTTGGTTTCGTTAAGATTTACTCGGTTTAGGTTATCAAGATTTGAAAACCTCATAGATGTAAACTTGCTTCATCCAAGAAAACATGGGAAATAACATTTTGATATCAATCTGATCAAAATTAGCAACCAAAAACATATTATTAATAAATTTACAAAATGTTATTTAATTTGTAACATGCAGATTTTGGGTAGACGATGTTCCAATAAGAGAAATCATAAGAAAAGAAGAAATGAAAGGAGACTATCCACAAAAACCAATGTCTCTCTACGCAACAATCTGGGACGCCTCAAGTTGGGCTACTTCCGGCGGAAAATTCGCCGTCGATTACACATTTTCACCATTCGTCTCCGAATTCAAAGATATTGCTCTCGATGGTTGTAATGTCACCGACTCAATTCCCGCCATCACCGGAGAGAACAACAACGAAGATTATAACTGTTCTGTGTCCGACCAACATCTCATGAGCAGAGATTACTCAACAATCACTCCTAAACAAGGAGCTGCAATGCGAAGGTTCCGGGAACGTTATATGTATTATTCTTATTGTTACGACACAGTAAGATACGCCGTGCCTCCACCGGAATGTGTGATTGTGACGGCTGAGAGGGGACGGTTTAAGGATACTGGACGGTTAAAGTTTGGTGGTAGTCATCCTAAGGTGCATAAAGCACGGCGGAGACGACGGAGGAATCGTTCCACGCCTGTGGTATCGGCTGATCAATAACATTAATTAGTTGATTTCTATCTCCTAGTATGTATAACTATTCTTATATTATAACGAAATTATATCTAATCGTAATCGGATATAACATTGGATATATATCCATATAGCCAAACACGAAGTCAAACAAATTTTTAAGGTATCATTTTGTTCAATTTAAGCAAATATTTAATCAATTATATTCGTATAACATGATTTTGCAAGGTATATATCCCTCGGATTAGTTCACAATAGCAAACAAGTCTCTTTTAAAGCTCATGTTAGCAAGCAAGTTGTAGAATCCAATGGATGTGGACCAAATACAAAATCTACAAGCCAAGAAACCAATTACTTCACAAGCAAACCCATAACTCAATTTAAACATAAGATTTGATTCTTATGTTTTTCCTCTTCTCAAGAAACCAACTAATTATTTTTTAAAAATTTATTAAGTTAACAGCAAATTCAACATCTTACCTGTAAAAATATGGGAAATTTTCCCAAAAAAAAAAAAAAAGTCGTGATACATTGGTTAATTTCAAAAGCTATAGAATACAAGTATACAACCATGAAGGAAGAAAGAGGACATGAACCGAATTAAAATAGAGCAAACTAAACCGGATCGGTTCTCATTTTTTCAATTTGATGAATCAATTAAACTTCCAAAAAACCAGTCAGCCTAAGAACGGAGTTACGGTGTTGTCTCAAGTCTCTTCCTTTAAGGGTACAAAACGAAAAAGCCATTTGCGTCTCCCTTCTTCGTTTTCCAATTATGATATGTGGCGGAGTCACTTCCCTCTCCTCATCCTCCTCCTCCTCTTCGGTATACCGGAATTTAATTATAGACGGAATTATCACCGGAGATGACTTTTTCTCCGTCGCCGCAGACTTTCTTTTATGGTCTTCATTGTTGCTATTTTTGTTGTTGTTCTTCGTGAAATACTCATCGGAGAATATAACCTCGGATTCTTGA
This sequence comes from Biscutella laevigata subsp. laevigata, assembly GCA_900406315.1. NCBI lineage: Eukaryota > Viridiplantae > Streptophyta > Magnoliopsida > Brassicales > Brassicaceae > Biscutella > Biscutella laevigata. The sequence goes on from OVAU01002333.1 coordinate 11,101, forward strand.
AATTCTTCTGGCATTGAAAGATCAAAATATGACATTTTGGTGGAAGAACGAATTAGGAAAAGAAGGCACAAAGAAATGGAATTTATATAGATCGGAAAGAGAATCTCANAATAACCTCGGATTCTTGAAATTCTTCTGACATTGAAAGATCAAAATATGACATTTTGGTGGAAGAACGAGTTAGGAAAAGAAGACAGAACTATGACACAAAGAAATGGAATTTATATAGATCGGAAAGAGAATCTCATGTTTTACACGTATATACGCTTATATCATGTATATGTATATGTATACGTGTAAGTTTATAATTAAGATCTTGTGTAGCATCAGATGATGTCGTGTTTGAGTGAAGTCAGGGTTTTCGAAGTTTCGAACTCATAATAAATGAATCGTTAAGAGTGTACCTGAGCTAAAGCAAGTAGAGGTAGGGTTTTAGGCACCAAAATTTTTAAACAAATTTAGGACACCAAAATTAAAAAATTGTGGTATAGTATAAGGATCTAAAGGGCATCAAAACAAAATTTTGCTTTAGATACCCAATTTATTAGGACCGGCCATGAGTGTAATTATTAATTATAGTGAATTACACAAGTTTGAATTTGAACTTAAAACAACATTTTTTTCGTAGAATCATTTCGTTCGAGTACGACGTTGAGTCGNGAAGAGTGTACCTGACCTAAACCGAGTAGAGGTAGGGTTTTAGACACCAAAATTTTTAAGCAAATTTAGGACACCAAAATTAAAAAATTGTGGTATAATATAAGCATCTAAAAGGCATCAAAACAAAATTTTACTTTAGACATCCGGTTTATTAGGACCGACCATGAGTGTAATTATTAATTATAGTGAATTACACAAGTTTGAATTTGAACTTAAAACAACATTTTTTCGTAGAATCATTTCGTTCGAGTACGACGTTGAGTCGGTGCGACGCTGCTAAACGCAGGTGCCGCGCGTTTGGTGGTAGCGTGTTCATTCGCTGAACGCTATGAACCCGCATAATCACATTAGACATGAGTCATGTCACATGACAAACCCACTCGTGGTAACATGTGTCCAAACTAACTTAACGTCACCCAAAAGCTAACGTCATCAGGCTAACGTGTGCCACGTGTCTAGTTTTATCCAGAACTGCAATCATTCTCAATTGAGATTACGTGGCGGCATTAATTAACGGCTAATAATTTGTTGCTTTCGGAGAAGAAAAAGGGAAAATATCAATGTGGCTTAAAAAGGTCACCTTTTTTTNTTTTTTTCCTTATTTCTTACTTTTAAAATTTGCAAATTGACGTTGATGCTTAAGGAAACAAGCTAAATTTATGATAATCTTTAAGATGCCACACGAAATTATTTAACGAGTAACTTCAAAAAAATATAACAAAAAGTTGTTAAAAACAAATAATAACTTGTTATTACAAGAATCAAGAAGCTTCTTCAAATAGAAAATAACTATCCATCGATACAAATATAAATTCAGAATTTAAAAGTTTTGATTACAAGGAGATAGTATGAATTTTCAATGGTGTTGTTAAAGCCACTTTAAATATTATTTATTTGATTGACAACTAACATTATCCGTGAAGTTGTGGCAAAAGCAAGTAGTATTTGTTAATTGAGGGACAATTAT
>OVAU01002334.1:0-12726 GCA_900406315.1 Biscutella laevigata subsp. laevigata
ACCGTTATGCTCCCTCCATATGTGATAGACCGTAGCCTGAAACATCAACCGAAAGAGGTACAGCCGAGAAGCAGAAAGCACAACACTAGTCAAGAGCGGAACAACGAACTCCACAAGGTCCTGTAGGCCGTAGATAACGAAGACTAAACAACAAGATTCCAAACCCGGGAAGAAAACCGGCATGTGAAGAAAAGGTTATCACGCGTTTCTAGGAGGTCACAACCAAAAGTGCACTTAGACGAACCTCCAGCCCAAGCTGAAACCCTAGCAGCCGTAGATAACCGATCAAGCACTTCAAGCCAAGTGATGAAAGCAAACTGAGGGACAGCACTGGAGAACCAAACACCCCGCACCCAAGAATTCGGCTGCATGCGAACCCGAACAATATCCCAAACACTGGCCGAGATAAAACGAGGTGAGAACCTATCCGCGTCGGAGCGCCATAGAACCTGATCAGGCCTCGTCAATGGAGGTCGAGCCTGGAGATGAGCGATAAGATACTCAATAGAGCGCATCTCAGGTGAACGATGCAAGCGACCTGAACGGACCATCGACAAAACTGAGGCTAAAGTAGCTGTGACGAGAATACCCAAGCGACATGGCCCGGTCTCACCAACCTGGGCATACAGTGGGCCTAACGCAGTTCAATCATCATACCATAAGGAAATAGAGGCACCCGTACCAATATCCCATCGCATAAAGGAGATAGCTAAAGGTCGAAGCTTTAAAAGTTGTCCCCAATTCCAAGAACCTTGAGTAGTCGTCGCTGTCCAAAAAGAGCCTTCCCGAATCAAGTATTCCTTGACCCAATCAACCCAAAGTGAACGAGTAGAGGAAAAGAGTAGCCAGAAAAAACGCTGGCCCTGGACAAGATTCGCATCCCGAAGCAAAGGAAGACCCAAACCACCCTCACTTAAAGGAGCACAAACATCCCGCCAAGCCACCTTCCCACTCGGGGATTGAGATCTGAACCCAACCAGAGAAAAGCACTACATAGTTTATCAATCTCAAGTAGACACCGCCGAGGCAAATGGAAAGCAGCACTCCAGAAGTGAATAACTCCCGATAGAACATAACGAATCAACTGCCAACGTCCAGCAAAGGATAGGAAGTGAACAGACCAGCTCGCAATATGCTGTCGGATCTTCCCAAGTAAAGGCTCACAGTCTGAATAGACAACCGAGTAGTAGTGAGAGGGAGGCCTAAATAGTGAACAGGAAGAGAGTCAAGGGTGAAAGGAAACTGCAGGGAGATATGCGCCTTAAACTCATCCGAGACCCCAGCCAAATAGAGATCCGACTTCTCCAAACTCAACCGAAGACCTGAAATATGTGCAAAATAGTCAAAGACATCAACAATACCCTGAATCGAGGCTAAAGAACCATCTGCAAACACCATAATATCATCAGCAAAGCAGAGGTGAGTGATGCCCAGAGCAACACAACAAGGGTGATAACCGAACCGACCTTAGTCTGCAGCCACATCCATAAGCCAAGATAATATCGTCATGCATATAACAAATAGGTAAGGAGAGAGAAAAACCTTGGCGAATACCCCGAGTACTCTGAAAGAAACCACAGAGTCCGTTCACCTGAACCGAAAAAGAGGCTCTTTGGATACAGCGAGAAATCCAACCCACAAACAACTTCAGAACCTGAATCGCACGCAAAATGGACAGAATGAAACTTCATTCAACTGAATCAAAAGCCTTCGTAATGTCCACCTTGAGAGCACATCGTAGCGTAATGGTTGGCCGATGGTAGCACTGAACCAGCTCTGTTGCCAACAACACATTTTCAAGTAATAGCCTACCCTGGACAAACGCCGTCTGATTAGGGGCAATAAAATCCGGCAAGATGCGCTTCAGACGATTAGCAAGGATCTTCGATATAACTTTATGTTGCAGCAAGAGAAACTGCCCCATAGCACTTAGGTATCAAGGCAAGAATGGTCGCATTCACTGCTTTCGGGAGGTAACCTGTAACGAAAAAATATTGCACAGCAATAATGAAATCAGCACCCAAAATTGGCCAAGCCCCTTTGTAGAACTCCGGAGTAAAACCATCCGGTCCCGGCACTTTATTCTCTGGTATGGAAAAAACACACTCTTGACCTCCTCAGGTTTAACAACAATGGCAAGCAAATCCCCATCAACCTGAGAGCAGCGAAATGGGATCAAGGACTGTTAGTCCACATGAGATACCTCAATAAAACCCGCCGTATGACCACGCAGAAGGGTCTCAAAGAAATGCACCGCCTCATGTTGTATTGCAGCAGCCTGAAAGACCTCTGCACCCGACGCTGTACGCACAACCCGAATGGCATTGCTCGCTGCTCGAGCCTGAGCTACTATGTGGAAATAAGTGGTGTTTTGATCACCTAATTGCAGCCACTGAATCCGAGACTTCTGCATGTAGAAAGACTCAGTTAGGTGCGAAACATGGTGCCAAGCTGCAGTGGCTAGCCGTTCTGCCTCCACAGTTTCCCGGGAAGGAGCTCGGAGGGCCTCTTCTTGACAACAGCAAAGCTCATCAAATGCAGCTTTCGCTCTCAATGGCAAGACCTCTAAAACCTCACGATTGAAACCACGCATCAAGAGTTTGAGTGACTTAATCTCTTGGAGAACCTGTGAAGAGCATCAGAAGAGATGGATAAATGATTAGTTCCCCAAAAATCTGCAACCAATGGAAGAAACCGGTCATGCTTAGCCAAGATATTAAAGAATTTAAACGATTTGTGCTGCGAAGAGAGTTGGCCCGAAAGACGTAGGTGACCGCGAGAGTGATCCGAACAACCCCCTGCCTTGAAAGTCGCAAAAGAATTCGGAAATGAGAATACTAGTGCTCGTTAATAAGAATTCTGTCAATCTTCGTGCTGATAGGGGTCTCGGCCCGTCGATTTGACCAAGTAAAGAGTGGACCATGATAGCGAAGATCCATGAGAGAACATGTCGCAAGGCAAGAACCAAACTCATGAGAACCCTGAGAGAGTGACCGTTGCAAGGAATGCTCTGAAGGGTCCAAAACCTCATTATAATCACCCATCAACAACCACGACTGCCCATGAAGCAACAAAGAGGCATGATGAGCACGCAGATCATCCCAGAGAGATGCACGTTCCAGAGGAGTATTAGTTGCGTATATAAAAGAATAGAAGAAATTAGCATCCAAACTGGGGATACTAATAGAACAAGTGATAACCTGAGATGATCGAAAAAGAGGAGTCAGATGAACGCGGTCACACCAAACGACCCAAATGCGTCCAAGCTAATGATTCTCATAGTTAAAGAAAGTAGATCAGTTGTGAAAGACCGAGTCACATATGGTCTGAGCACCAGACTCGTGCACCCTAGTCTCTAAAATACAACCGAACAATGCATCAATAGAAGCAACCCACTGTCTGACTACCGTATGTTTCATGGGCGAGTTGAAACCACGGATATTCCAGAAAAAAACTCGACATTAGTGAAGACTCTGAGGAGCTTCATTGCCAGAGTTCTTTGACCGAGTATTACGCACCACCGGTGGGGCAAGAGCATTAATCTTGTTATTATCTTTCCGCCTCGTCTTTTTGCCCCCAGATGGATCTCTAGCCGAGTCATCAAAAACTAGAGGAGAAAAATTCTTTGGCCTTCCCCTACGCTTAGGTTGCCTTTCACCTTCGACAAGCATAGCTGAGTTTTCGTGGTCCTCACCATTATCGAGCACAGCAAATCTCGAAGGAGAAGCACAAAGAGACTATGCCATAACAGAAATTGGTGACCGACCAGATTTGCTTAGAGAAACTTTACGCCAACCACCATCCAAGAACGCAGCAGCATCAGGAAACTTATTAACCACAACATCACAATCATTAGCAACGTCCTGGACTGCTGCAACATCAACATTTGCTACGACAACATTACCAACATCGACAACAGCATTACCAACATCGATAATAGCATCGACAACCATAGCTACTACTTGAGCATCGACAACCACATCGACATCATCGACAACATTAGCATCGACAACAACATCGACCGCATCGACATCGACAACATCAATGACATTAGCTACTACGAGGGCAACTGCATTACCAACATCGACAACAGCATCCCCCTCCTTGGCATTACCTAAATCGACAACAGCATCCTCTAACTCCAACATAGTCTTCTCACCGACAACTACAGAGACTTCACCAACAGTCACAGTAGAAGGAGAGATTGCAATAGCTGGAAATGAAGTCTCAACAGCAGAGGCGGCAACAACGCATACTGGTTCCGACGTCCCTGAGTCTACAGTAGCAGAGGCGGCAACAGCGCGTACCACTGCAGACGGATCAACCGAAGGATTCGCGACTCCGATAGGTATGTTTCTTCTCGTGTTCAAGGAAACTAATAGATGACGACCAGCTACATCAACGCCAGTGACATTAGCCGGAGAATACTGTAATATAGACATCTAAGCGGCAGAGATGCTAATAGGCCGTGAACGGCATTCGTCGAGGCCATGTCCCCACTTCATACACTAGCTACAAAAAGCCGGAAGCCAAGGATAACGGACACCTACCAGCACCGGTGTAGCAAGAGAGGGGACCTTGATATGACGAACGAGAGGCTTAGTAGGATCCAATTCAACAAAGACCTTGGCAGATTCAATATCCGAGCATGCTTCCGTGGTAGCATGAAGGCGCTTCGGAGCACCAACGTGACTTCAAGCCACCCAAGACCAAAACCAGAATATAGCTCAAAAGGGACATTATCGAGCTCAATCCAGAGTGGAATAGAGTGAAGTGCAGGCTGATCAACCACACCCGCCGGGAGCCATTCTGTCATCACCACACCCACTCCCGCTAAATTCCATAACCTTCTCCGGAGAACACGATCACGCATCGATGAATCAAGAATGCGGAATTTCATTGTATGAGCATTAATAGCCTCAACATTGATTTTTAGTTGTCTTCAACTGTGAAAGCCCAGATCTTGTTGACAATCACATGAATCTTGGCAATGTGCGGTGTTGTATCCAGAAATTTTCCCATGACAAAATTCTTCCATAGTGGTTTAACGGTCGTTAAAAGCTCTTCCAGGATCACTGATGTTGCAACCCCATCAACACAAACCGAATCTTTAGTAGAAAACTTACTCAAAGCAGTCGTTGAGACCAGACGAGCCCATGATGGCCACCATGAGGAACAAAAGGCCGTTCCAAAACAGAAGGAGAGGCTATCTCCTTTCCCGGTCGCTGAACGAACGGCGGAGACGATGCAGTAGTAATATGGATGTCATTCTAAGCGGAGTCCGGAGTAGTTAAGATTGAAGAGACCAATCTTGATTGGGATGCAGAACCAGCATAAGAAGAGACAACCTTCGATGGGAGTGGCGGAAAGTCTTTGAAAGTCGGATCAGAGAGTGATGCGTGACAAAGGGGCAACGGAGGGGCCATCGAGGATTTGGAAGGGGAGAGAGAGAGAGAGAGAGAGAGAGAGAGAGAGAGAGAGAGAGAGTGGACCGTGGCGGAGGAGGAGGGTATGTGTCTGACGTCGGAGGGGTAGAACACGATGCAAAAACGCGAAGCCTTAAATTTCTTAATTATCTAATTTCGTTTTTTAAATATCATACATAAAATAATTTAAACTCAATCTTATAAATAAGATTAAAAAAAAATTTAAATATGTCATTAGATATCTTATTTCTATTTTTAAAAATATTATACTAAGAAGAATTTAAATATATTTTTAATATATATATATATATATGTGTGTATATATATATTGGATTAAAATAGATTTGTTGAAATAAGTATAAAACATTCAATAAAAATATATTTAAAAAGTCTCACATTGCTTAAGAAAGTAAAAGCCAAATATGAATCAATCTTATAAATAATCAAATATGTTTCAATGTTAAATTACAAATCGGAAGCTTCATATTCATCATCCAAATATACAATTACTTTTTATCTAATTGGTTTGTTGGACAAAACAATTAGGTTATAATAACAGTGGTATATAAAAGGTAAAATATTTAGTTATGAATATATATATTATAATTAAATATTATAATTTTTTTTCTAAATATCAGAATTTAATAAATTTAATTATATAATTTCTTTTTTAGTATTATACATACAATAATTTAAACTAGTCTTATAATTCAGATATAAAATGAAAAACAAAAACAAAATTAAAATTTTTAATTATGAATATGTAATTAAATATATAATTTCGTTTTTTAAAGATATTATACTTGTAATAATTTAAATATTTATTAATATATTATATTGGATTAAAATTATATTTTTTGAAATAGGTATAAAACATTTAATAAAAATATCTTCAAAAAGTCTCACATCGCTTAAGAAAGTNTAGGTATAAAACATTTAATAAAAATATCTTCAAAAAGTCTCACATCGCTTAAGAGAAAGTAAATGGCAAACAATAATCAATCTTATAAATGAATAAATATATTTTAATTTTAAATTAAAAGTTGGAAGCTTGATATATTCAACATCCAAATTATAAAATTCTTTTTGGACCAAAAAATTAGGTTATAATAACTTAAATATTTATATGTAAAAGAAAAAAATATTTAAAAATATTTACTTATGAATATATGTAATTAAATATTTTAATTTCGTTTTTAATTTATACATTGAATAAATTAAATTTAAAATTTTACTATATTTTATTGGATTAAAATAGATTTGTTGAAATGAGTATACAATATTCAATAAAATATCTTTAAAAAGTCGCAAATCGCTTAAGAAAGTTAAAGGCAAATATGAATCAATCTTATAAATAAGTAAATATGTTTTAATGCTGAATTGCAAGTCGATCTTAATTTATTCAACATCCAAATTATACTATTTTTTGTATCTAATTTATTTATTGGACCAAACAATTATGTAGAATAGTTTAAATATTTATATTTAAGCGTAAAAGAAAATATTTTTTTGTCAACTTTTGTAGGCCACAAATAGGCCAGCCCACTAACCCAAACTCTCATAACCAAGAAGAGCAAATGCTTTTACGGGAACTCGATGTCCCGACCTGGTAACAGTGATGTCATGTGTTTTACCACTGGACTAACACCACTTGTTACGTGAAAGAAAATAGTTGATCATTTTTTATCTTATAGAAAATTGTTTATCATAAAATACTCGATTTATGAAAATGTCCCACATTGACTTATTATGTAATCATATGACATGAAAGAATTCTACTCTTAATTAAATATGTTCACACTAAAACTATATTTGAAACACTATAAGAATAAAACTATATCTAATAAAAAATTTAGGCAGATTATTAAAAATAGATCAACAACTATTATAAATATTAAAAAGAAACTCAAAAAAATTTTAAGACAATTATTAGATAATTTTTATCAAATGTTATCTCTTTATATTTTATAGGTTCTAAATAAAATATTTAAAACTAAGTTTTATACAAATAACTCCAAATCAAATATTTTATTAAAACAATAAACTTTCACGAATAAATTTAAATATTTTTCTCTACAGTTATCACTTATTTAAATTATCATAACATCAATTTCATATGAATTAACATTACAAAAATAAATAAAAACCACTCGTGCAACGCGGGTAAAATATAATGTGTATTATAACACTGTTTTATAGACATGTATCTCAAAATATTTAATTGTGTAGCTCAACATTCACTTTTAAAAACGAAGCTAATTATAAATTCTCTTTGTTTTCATCCGGTATTATTGCAATGATTACATTTACATGATAAAACGTATGAAAGAATTTCCCGAGCAAATCACAATTGGTTATTTTTTCTTCACATAACATCGCCCTGGAAGTGATTTTTAATAGCCGGATATTCACACTTTTGTAATCTCAAAACCGGAATTTANCTCACATAACATCGCCCTGGAAGTGATTTTTAACAGCCGGATATTCACACTTTTGTAATCTCAAAACCGGAATTTAGGCCAATCGTATTTGGCTATAAGATATTATCATAGATCTTTAGGATCTTATCGTGATATAAAGCCACCACACAAAGGATGATTGAATAATTTCATAATTTTCACCCATTTTTCCTGTCGGATGATGATAATAGAAAAGCTTATTTTTCACAACTCATATTATTTCTTCTGAACTTATATGAAATTTATTTAGAGCTTCATCGACATGATATGTGGTACATGGAAAAATAAATTTTAACAAAATTTAAACCATTAGATATAACAAATAATAATATTACATAAATAAGGATACGGTAATTCCCCACCATAATAAAAACACTAAATAAATATGGATGTGGTAGGCCGCCCACCATAACAATAACATTAAATAAATATGGATGTGGTAGTTCGTCCATCATAACAACAACATTAAACATAAATTAATAAGCAGAAAATAAATATCGATCNGGATGTGGTAGGCCGCCCACCATAACAATAACATTAAATAAATATGGATGTGGTAGTTCGTCCATCATAACAATAACATTAAACATAAATTAATAAGCAGAAAATAAATATCGATCGAGAGATCACCATGCTGGTAACGTGTTAAATCACATAAAATAAATAAGAATTTTATATATATAATGTATATATGTGTATTATAATAGTATTTTAGTTGTAGAGAGAAAGGGAGAGAATAAGATAGAAGAAGAAAATGCAGTAACATTATAAAACCTGTATGAGATTAATAAAATGGATTATTATCCATTTACAAGATTTACTCTTTTTTCTTTAATTTGATATTTACTCAGACAAAAACAAAGTTCTTTTCTCAAAAAAAATTCACTTTTTTTTTTGGTCAATAAAAGCAAAGCTCTAGGTTCCAATCAGAGCTGGAATTCCCTCTCCCACAAACTCTAATCCTTGTATGCTTCGGCGCGCTAGCTTGGCCAATCCATCCACCTTTCCATTGTCAACTCTGGGCACAAATGAGAACCTAACTTGGTCAAAACATCCTTGTCGTCTTGCAAGCTCCTCCAATTGCGCAGAGAAGTTTTGTCAATCCTCTGGGTTCTGAATCATCTCCAATAGGTCCCTACAATCCGTCAGAAAAGTGGTCCTTCTATATCCTCGCTCTAGCATCTTCTCCATCGCCCACATTAGCGCTCCAAGTTCTGTGTGGAGGGGTGATTGCAGTTACTCTACACTCTGGGCGCCCCTCACTTCCCCATCTCCCTCGCCGTCATGACAGATCCACCCAAATCCAGAGTAAGTATCTGTCGGAGTCCATGCACCATCCGAATAACAAATGTATCCCTCTGGCCCATCCTCGCGGTCCCACTCTACATTTACCTTGGCAATGATTTCCATTCATGGGTTTCCCGCCATTCTGCTGCATAGGTCTCTGCTTGGGATGCAATCAAAAGCTTGTTGTCATTATTGATCCCCTTGGTTTGTTGTTTCCTGCTACCTATTCACTCTCTTCTAGCTAGCATTTTCCTCTTCGTATCCCAGCGAGATCCACATCCCTTGCTTGTATCTAATTGACTTGTATCTAATTGACTTGTATCTTCCTTTAGGCTTATTACAGAGCACCTTCTCGTTTGGTTGCTCTTGATTTCCCTAGACAGTTTCCGCATCCCACGCATTTTGATCCTGTAATTCATTCCTCTTTGAGGTCTTATCCTAAGGACTCCATTTCCTGCGTTTCCATGTTTGAAATGTCTGAACGGTATCTTCTTGGCATGTCTCATTATGGTTCCTATCCAAGTCCATAACCCCCCTGTATTTCTCAGATGGTCCATATAATCCAAATTAAAATCTCGTTTATTAAAATTCAAAGCAAGCGGAAAGGACGACAACAAAGAAAATAAAGCTCTCACTCGAGCAAACATAGCAAGAAATTGAAATAAAGACACTGAAAACAAAAGCTCCTTCACGTCTGGTGCACTTCCGCTTCTCCTCTCCTTTTCTTCATCACTTTGATTTTGCTTCATCTTGAGGATTTTTCTTATGCTTGCGGCCAGGTGCTTCTTCCTGCTTCACCCCTGGCTTAGCCGCCGGTTTCTGGGGTTGTTGCTTCCGTGGTGAGGCCATCAGCATAGCCAGCTTCTTGCTTGCACCTGCTCTATTCACCAGATGTATGGCCCTTTGTCCCTTCTTTCCTCCACCCTTGTGATCCTTGGTATCTGTGACGGTTGCATCACACGGCAGAGCTGCTACAATATGATATGGTGCTATCTCCTCTTGGCTATGGGGCTTCGATTCCTCTACCATAATCACTTCGGTGTCCCCTTTTGACTTCTGGTGATATTTCTCCATCTCCGCCATATACTCCTTAAATTCCCTTTCGTAATCGGCCACAGTCCTCTTGTCTTCCATCATCTTCGAGGGTCCCTCTAACACACTTTCCCCCTGGTTCCGATCTCTGTTATTGTGGTGTCACGGCCAGCAACATGGCCATTGTTTCCCGTTATACTTGAATCCACAATCACCTCTAGTTCCTTTATGAGTGCTTTACCAGCACTCTTGGATAGTTCCTCTGTGAAGTCAAGGAACTTCTGATCTGAATGGTTACTTCCTTGTGGATTGATCACCAGTGGTGGCGAAGGTCATCTAGGTCTCTCGTGTGGTTGGCGATGTCGGAGACCTCTCGCGTCTCCCATGAAAGCTCCTGAAGCAGCAGCTTGATGGTGTCTAGTACTCTGGTTAGCAGACCGGTCCTTATGCCCTCTTTTTCCCTATCCACACGCTCGCGCGGTCTGTGGTCCCTTTTTACTATGACCTTCTCTTTTCCACGGGAAGACCTCATTGCCATGTCTTTAGTTGCTGCATGTTTGTAACTCTGGCTGTGTGTACTGCGCTCATCTCTTGAGCTTGGTCTAGCAGCACTCTCCCCCCTTTCCTTTCCCACATCACACATCTCCACTGCATGACACAAGCTAAAGCATCTGGTGCAAAAGCCCAACAGTTTCTCATACTGTAGTTGAATCGCTACCTCCATCCCATCCTCGAAATCCAGATCCGATTCAAAAACCAGGGGCTTCGGGCCATCAATTTTTACACGAATCCTTCCTGTGGCTTCTTCCACCTTGTCACAGAAGCCAATTGCATCTCCAATATCTTGAAATGTGGGTTTTGCCCAGAATTGAAGTGGGACCCAAAGCACTCGGATCCAAAACATGATCTTGGATGGGTAATTTACCTCCCTTGATGGTTCACATCTCGCAATTGCCAGCATCCATGAGTTGAAGTGAAGAGGTTCCATCTTCAACACCTCCTCTATTTCCTCTTCCTTGTCAAATGTGAATTGGAATCTTCCCAATCCCAAGTCCGTTCCTTGAATCTTCCCTGCTAGTTTCCAAATCCTCGGTAAGTGAAAGATAGCATCCTGAGTTGGTTGATTCTCAGTGTTCATGCATCTTCCTATGATTGTTATTTTGGAGCCCTTGATCACTTTTGAGTTATCAAAACGTGTAATCTTGATTTGTGTGCGTTCCGGCATCACGACTTGTCTCTTGTCCCCACTCTTCTGCACCCACTGTCCTTGAGTCATCGTGTACCTTTGCCTCCTCACACAGTAACCTTCGTTCAAGTTTAGAAACACGCCTGCAAACAAAAAGCTCACAGCAGCTAGAGAAAATGTAAGTACTATGACTGCTCTTCGAATCTGCAATTTATAGGGCCAGCTCCGAAAATTAAAGAAAGAAAATAACCAGAATCCCAACTTGCCTAAGGTCCTAACCTCCCCTGATTTGAAAATGATCATGAATCCCCTAATCGATCCCAATAATCCACTCTGAAAATCTAGCTTTCCTAAACAAACAAGGCTTCAGGGAATCACTCGAGTTGCCAAAAACAACCTAAAGCGTTCTGTCATCGTTCTGATAATCCAAATCTCCCTATTTAAATCTAAATCCCAACGAGATAAAAACGTGTTCCGTACGAAGAGAGTTACCTTAATCGGCGCTAAGAAGTTGTCACTCCCCCCATTTTGCAAAGAGATCATCACCGATTTGAGATCTGGAGATCTCTCTGCTTTCCTTTCCAAACATAGCCATTGAATCTTCGCAATCCCTGTAAATCCCATTGTATCCTTGATTGCATCTCTCGGAATTAATTGAAAAGATCTCGTCGCCGCCGTAATTGATATCGATTTCGCCATCGCTTTAACTAAATCATACAACCACATTTCCAAAAAAAAAAAATCACTTTTTTGTCAACGAACCCCATTTATAAAATCAAAGTTGGTCGATTGGGGTGATCCTAGGATCGACCTCAACCGAAATGTTCTGATTTATATGGGTAAAAAGAGAGCCTCGTCCTCGTGCCCCTCTAGCAAGGGCATCGGCACAGACATTTTGGGCTCGGGGAATCCATTGTAACTGAAAGTCGATAAAAGACTCCTTTAGGGAGGAAAAAAGGTCTAGCTCGGATCTAAAAGTCGGCCATTCGAAGGGTTTTGCGATCATCTATATCAAGTCAGAGCAGTCTGTCTCGAAAGTAATAAGGGGAAATCTGTGATCCTTGAGACACTCCATGGTCCATAGAAGGTCGTCTAGTTCTGCATGGAGGGCTAATAGGCAGTACCGGCGGGTTTCGACTCCCTCACTAGTTCGTCCCACATTATCCCTTAGGATCCACTCAAGGCCACAAATTTGCCCATGATCGATCCAAGAAGCATCGATTTGACAAATTGGCATTCGGGGTTCCAAGGTGGGGATGCTAGTAGGATAGTCTTGATTTGTATCAAACTCAAGAGGTTCTTCTAGAAGTTCCTTTTGATTTGCTAAATTCCAACT
>OVAU01002335.1:0-12726 GCA_900406315.1 Biscutella laevigata subsp. laevigata
TCGTCTATAGTAGAAGTAGCGTTGAAAAACCATTCTTATTACACTCGGGCAAAACCGGAAGAACCCCTGCCTCCGACTGTGGTCGTATCTCAACCCCAAGACCAGTTGCATTTGTCTGCAACATATGACGTTTCCTAGCAAACACATGCTCCCATAGCAGATCCTATTCAACTACCTCTAGCTCTGATCCCCACTTGGATGAGTTCTCGTGTTCAAAAATCGGTTCAAAAGCTTAATTTTCATAGACATGTCCCTCAACCCTCTAATAAAATTCATGTTAGAACCGACCTCTTAATTCCCACATTGGATAACAACAATAAGTGAAGAAATAAGCTCTTAAACCAGGAATCATACTCGGGATCTCCAAAATGTCTCTAATAAGTCGAATGTTGTTGGGTGATGATGGGACTTCAAAGTTAAGAGACGACATGATGAATCGACTGAGTGCTATAAAGCGCGCCTTGTGGCAAATGGTTATATCAACGCCCCATGATTTATAGGTTTAGAATCTTATTGATATTGAAAGAGTGATTACAAGTATATATATAGTTACAGAGATTAAGTAAAACCATAGTTTCCATATATACATCTTCCATACATTCTACATGCCCCTGCAAGATGGTGGGAGGTCAGTCACGCCAATCTTGGAACAGAGGTCTTGGAAACGAGCACGAGCCAATGGCTTATTCAGCGCATCAACAAGCTGGTCCTTAGTAAAAACATGAGAGACACGAAGTGCGCCAGCTTGAACGTCAGATCAGATGAAATGATAGTCTAGCGCGACGTGCTTCATGCGTGAGTGAAAGATTGGGTTAACACAGAGGTATGTGACACCCACGTTATCGCAGTATATGACTGGAGGACTTGGCAATGTAATCCTGAGTTCAGTCAATAAAGAACATACCCAACGAAGTTCCGACGCAGTGTTTGCCACAGCCCTATACTCTGCTTCCGTCGAGGACCGAGCAACACCTTTTTGCTTCTTTGCTGATCAGGAAATAGGAGTACCACCAAGGTAAAGTATATATGCACCAGTCGAGATGTAATTGTCCGTGTCACCAGCCTAATAAGAATTTGAAAACGCATGTAAATTCATAGGTGAATTGTCACGAATAAGTATACCTTTCGTCGGCGTACCCGCAAGATAGCGAAGCACACGCTTCACGTAGCGAAGCACACGCTTCACGGCCTGCCAATGCTCATCAGTGGGTTGATGCATGAATTGAGACAATCTGTTGACAGCAAATGCAAGATCCGGACGAGTGAGAGCTAAGTATTACAAACTTCCCACGACACGACGATGGTGGGATTGTCAAGCGGAGTACCGGAGCGGAGACAGAGCCGAGGCTGAGGAGACATTGGTGTAGTGACTGGTTTGGAGTCTGACATGTTGGTGGAGTGGAGTAAGTCTGAAATATATTTTCGCTGCATCAAGTGAATGTCTTGCTCAGTATGTGTGACTTCGACACCAAGAAAATAGGAAAGCTGTCCAAGATCTTTCAACGAGAACTGTGAGGCCAAGGTATTGACAATCTGATCAACCATAACTGAAGAGCTTATTGTGATAATAAGGTCGAGGAGCTTGCTTGAGGCCATACAACGCCTTCTTCAGACGACATACATGAGTGGGACGATCACGATCTATGAATCTCGGTGGCTGAGCAACATACACTTCTTCATCTAATAGGCCCTGCAAGAAAGCATTATTTACGTCTAGTTGACGAATGCCCCATCGTGAACGAACGGCATGTTCCAACACAACCCGAATCGTAGTGGATTTTATGACTGGGTTGAACGTCTCCGCATAATCTAGGCCATATTGTTGAGAGAAGCCACGAGCTACAAGCCTAGCTTTATACCTGTTCAGAGCACCATCAGGTAAATATTTTAGAGTAAAAATCCACTTAGTATTGATCACGTTCTGATGTGAAGAGGGAGGAACGAGATCAAACGTCTGATTCCGAGTGAGTGCATCAAGCTCTTCAGTCATGCCAACACGCCACTTGGGATCACGTAAGGCCTGATTAACAGTGGTGGGAATAAGTGGCTTGAATACAGTGAGAAAAGAGAATTTGGTTTTGGGTTTGATGATATTGTTTTTGGGACGGGTGGTCATTGTGTGGTGATTAGATGGGAGAGGCGGAGGGATCGGTGGAGGTGGTGGTGCCGGAGAGGCGACGGGTGGAGATATGTCTGGGATTGTGGACGAGAGATGTAAAGATGGTGAAGAAGAGTTTGGTGAAGTGGGCTCTTGGGGTGATAAGTTTAATGAAGGAGTTGGATTGGGCCCATGGCCCATATCAGTTAAATTTGGTAAAATAACCGTACATGTTGAGTGAACTGAGCCCATTGTTTCTCCACTAAGTGAAGAACTCGGATCCACCGGAAGCATCACCGGAGACGAGGTTCTCCGACGAAGTAGCGGCGAGTCCGACAACGAACCAGGCAAAGATTCCGAGTGCAGAGGTGACGGAGACCGCGACGACACAGGAGGAGCATGTAAGTGTCCGGGAAGGGATTGGAATAACAGTCGGTGTGGTCGAGTGAATGATCTCATCGATGGAGAGGTTCAGAGTGGGAGAAATAGGCTTCAGGTTGGTGAATGGAAAGGTTTGCTCCACAAATTGAACATGCCTCGACACAGAGAGACGTCCAGATGTTAACTCCAAGCAGAGATATGCACTCTGTGTCAACGAGTAGCCAACAAATACACAAGGTGTTGATCGATCATCGAGCTTAGTTTTGGCATATGGTCGAAGCCACGGGAAGCAGAGACAACCAAAGACCCTGAGCTTGGCATAATTAGGATCCTGACCGAATAGCTTCACATAAGGAGAGACATCACCAAGAATTAGAGTTGGGAGACGATTGATCAAATACACTGCGGTGGCAAATGCATAAGGCCAATCCTGCTTGAGAACAGATGCTTGACTGAGTAATGTGAGCCCAGTTTCGATGATGTGACGGTGCTTGCGCTCGGCGACACCGTTGTGCTCAGGTGTGTGCGGAAGAGAGCAACAAATTCCCCACCGTTATCTGAATATAAGGTGCGAATTTTGCTCTGAAATCGAGTCTCTACTAACGCTTTGAACGCCACAAAATGCTCATGGACTTGTGATTTCTGTTTCAGCGGATAAAACCACGTATATCTGGTGTAGTGGTCTACAAAAATCAGGTAGTATTTGAAGTGATCATTAGAGAGTATGAGAGAAGTCCATACATCGCTATAAACATATTCAAGTGGGTTTTGGGATGAGATAGTATTGGTGTGAAAAGGTAGTTTGTGGGATTTATTCAAAAGACAGTCATTACAAGATTGATAAGTCTGCAATGAATCTGAAACAGGTAAGGAAAATCTGGAAACAACTGTTTTAAGAATAGAGAAAGATGGGTGGCCTAGGCGAGAATGCCAAGAAGAAACGGTGGTTTTTGGGGTAGGAGAAGCAAGATAGGTTTTTGGTGGTTCGCGTGGCCACTCGTATAGCTCGTCTCTAGTGTTGCCTTGGAGTAACCGAGCCCCCGTGCTGAGATCCTTAACCTAAAACGAGGAAGGGAAAAACTCAATTGATACCTTGTTATTGTTACACAAACGATAAACTGATATGAGATTTCGGTGCAGGTTTGGGACATATAAAACATTAGACAAAGTAAGAGGAGAAGTGGGAGTGGGAAGTAATGCAGAACCAGTATGCGAAATCCCAAGACCTGTGCCATCAGCGATCGTCACTTCTTCACCTCTGTGGTATGGCTGATGGAGCGACAAATTGTTCAGGTCGGTGGTGAGATGGTGTGTTGTACCAGTGTCCAAAATCCAGTTGTTCGGATTGTATTGTTGAGAGGCAGCAAGGTGTGCACGTGGCTGCCAAGGAGCAGTAGCCATTGCAACTGACTGTAACTGAGAACACCGTTGTGCATTATGACCAAATGTGCCACACAATTGACACTTGCCCTGATATCCTCGAGAACGTTGATCATAAAGAGACTGAGAGGATTGTTGGTGTTGCTGTCCAGACGGAGGCTTGTTGTTGCTGTTGGGACGGTAATTATTGTTGTTGGGATGAGCTTGATACCGACCAGTGGATTTTGATGAGTTCTTGTTGTTGTAGGTCATGGCGTTGGCAGGGATTGTAGTGGTGTGGAGAGCCAGTGTCTGAAGTTTTACTTCCTGATTCAACAAAAGCTCAAAAATCTTCGTGAGTGAGGGTGAGACATCACGTCCTTCGATCTGGTCGACAACAGATTTGTACTCCTCAGGAAGTCCTTCGAGAATAAATTCCACTTGGTCTTCATGATCAAGAGGTTTGCCTAAGAGAGCAATTTGATCAAATCTGGTTGTGAGTCCCTGGAAATAGTCACTGATAGACTTGTTTTCTTTCTTCCAGTGCTTGAGCTATTGCTTCAGTTGCTTGAAGTGTGCACGACTCGGTTTAGCAAACGTGGAGGATAGCGTGGTCCATATTCCAGCAGAGGTCAACGCGGTGGAGAGAAGAGGCTGCAAGGTTGGAGAGATAACTCCAAGTAAAGCGGAATAGATGAGACAATCTTGTCTCTTCCAGATGGTGTAGCGAGGATTGGATGACACAGTTCCTTCATTAGTCACGGTCGGCGATGGAACAGTAGTATTCTCATCTAAATAGATCACCAAATCATATCCGTCAAGCAGAGCATGGATCTGCGTGCTACACATAATATAATTTGTAGCAGTAAGCTTTGTTACATTTATCATGTTAACATTGAGCAGAGTTGTAGCAGCATCAGAGGAGACGTTGATGGTGTCACTGTGATTGACGGTAGAGGTCGACATGGCCAAAAAAGGAGAAGAAGAGAGATTGAGTTGAAGAAGAAGAAAAAACAGAGAGGAGAAAGGTAGGCGACCAAAAAAAAAAAATTTAAAGGACCTTTGCTCTGATACCATGTAGGTTTAGAATCTTATTGATATTGAAAGAGTGATTACAAGTATATATATATATAGTTGCAGAGATTAGGTAAACCCATAGTTTCCATATATATATATATCTTCTATACATTCTACATGATTGATGCCCCAATANGTTTCCATATATATATATATATCTTCTATACATTCTACATGATTGATGCCCCAATATTGATATTCATGAATCCTTTAGTCTGGTAGTTAAACGTGTGACCATACGAGTAGTTCTGAACATTGTTGTATCTAATAGATGGTCAATACGTCGATTAGATGTTAACAATTGAATGATGAAACTTTTATGTTACATCCTCCATGTTTTGGGGACAAAGACAATCTGCATGTGGTGTGCAAACTACAAAAAGCCATCAATAGTCTCAATCAGGCGACACAAACGTAATACATGAAACTTGGTGATTTTCTAGTGTAGTCCGAATTCAAGAACTCTCAGGCATATACATCCTTGTTTATATACATGCTTGTATATGTGGATGACATCATTTTCATTGACAACAACTCATCCTATGTTACAATATTTATCACTTCCTTGTCTTGACGTTTTTATAAAGGGATCTTGGTGAAATCTCATATTTCTTAGGTATTGAAGTTCATCATATCAAAACTTGAATACACTTAACACAACTCGATACATGGTTCTCTTCTGCTCACCTCAGGTACACCTTTCTAGGATCCAACCGAGTTCATAATGGTGCTCGGGAGTCTCTAGTATATGTCACTTACCCAGCCAAACGTCTCGTTGTCTGTCAACGAGCTGCTCTCATAGTTCATGCAAAAACCCACTATCGAACACTAGTCTACAGCCAAACGCATACTTCTACTACTTAGCGAGCACAATCAAGCTTTGTTTCCACTTTAAGACAAACAATATCCTATTCTCCATGCATTATTGACGCCAATTGGGGAGGCAAATGTGCTATACATAGGTATGGATTACCACTTCGTCCGCCAATTTTTCTGGCTAGCCAGCTCTGATGTACACATGTGCATTCCGATGACCAGCTTGCAAATGCATTCACCAAACCTCTTTCTCACGCCCGGTTTGGACTTCTAGCATCCCAGATCGGACTCAAATCCATCTGTCCGTGCTGTGGTGAGTTACAACTAGGATATGAAAACGTCCTTTTCTTGTAATTATTCTCTATTTATACTTTGTATGTAGTATTTACGTATATCACAATTTATCAATGAGAATTTTCCATTCCTATAATCTAATCGTAACCTTCAGCTCCTTATCCTTGAGTACTTGGTCCACACACACCTTGTTGTTATGGTCGAAATTTTGGTGTTCTTCGGTCACTCAAGTTGTTGTTTCTTTTCTTCCACATATACGATGGTGTTATACGACCATCAACTGCTTGACAACATATCTTGGTAAAAGTAACAATCAGACCTTTATCACACAACTGACTGATGCTGATGAGATTAGTTTTCAACCCATTAATAAGATACACATTTGACAATTTAGGTTGTGACATGCCTCCAGTTTCACCTTTTCCTTTGATCTTGCCTTTTGCTCCATCTCCAAAGGTCACCTTGCCAACATCAACCCCCTGAAATTTTAACAGATTGTGGTCTGATATAATCATGTGTCTTGAGCACCCATTGTCAAAATACCAGAATTCTGTTGGAGATCCTTTAGTAGTGTCCTCAACCTTGAGAGCAACATGACACACTTGCTTCACCTTCCTTTGCAGAATACTTGTCACCTATTTGTCATGTGGGTACAAATCTTGTTTTTTTATCCAGACGAGATAATTTCTCTTACCTTGCATCCATCGAATATTCCTCTTATATTCCTTTGTATAAAATTTGTTCAGATGCAGCAGAGTAGAGATCATGTTCTGAAATTTATCGTGCTGAGCCTTGAAGTGCTCTGATTTGCCACAATACCAACATCCTAACAGACGATCAACCGCTGAGCAACATAAAAACAATCTCTGGACAATCCCTTGTTGGAGTTGACTTCACTGCTCGGGGTGTTTCTTTAACGAACTGCGTTCTTGCATATCGAGTAGTTCCGTTGTACCCCAACCCCCATTTAACATTGCTGGTTCTTCCCATTGTCAACAGTTTGTCTAATTCCTTTGTTCCTTTACTCAACATCTTGATGTTCGAAGTTGTTCGTGTAGACGTGCTTCAGCCTCTGCATCTTTTGATTTCTCCTTCTGAATGTCCTGCTCAAGCACCATAATTTTACCTTTATGTTCTGCATTCTGAGAAATAAGCTCTTTGTTCTTATCACCCTTCGTGATCAAATGTTCAACCAAGATTCTTTTTCATCTTCTAATGAGAGATCAATCTCACCATCTAATTCTGACATATCCAAATCACCCTCATCTTCGTCTTCATGAATGACCCCAAACCCCTGACAAAAGAGTTCTCTTTCTGTTTTGTTTTTATCACAAATTCATTCTTCGTGTGTTCATAACCTTTACATTCATAATATTGTAGAGATGCCTTATTCTTGACAGTTAGGCATACAACTTTGAAGTGACCAAACCCCTGACATTCATTGCACTGTTTGTCTGATTGGTTCAGCTCTATGTCTGGGTCCGAGCGACTGTATGTTGATTTCTGCTCATTGTCTTGAAGTATTTCTCTACAAATAGACCAACTTGATCTTCCTAATCAACATCCTGAGAACTTGGATGTTCAGACGCGATCCCTTTTCGTGATGGTTTCGCTCTCTTTTTGATATGCATTTCATATACCTACATCATTCCAACAACCTTTACGAAGTTCATTTCATCAAAGTTAAATGCTACATCATTTCAGACACTTGTGGTTGGAAGTTTTCTGGCAGACTTCTAAGAAATTTCTTTACCAGCTTCTTATCCTTGTATGTTTTTCCCAATACCAAGGCCTCATGAGCGATTGAGCTCAACGTACGACTGAACTGATTAACAGTCGCATGTTCCCCCATAGTGAGAGTCTCAAATTTTGATGCTAGAATATCAATCCTGGTTCGCCTTACATTGGTGGTTCCTTCAAACGACACTTGCAGAATATACCACGCTTCCTTAGCCCTTTTGCACCCTTGCACTCGTGTGAATTCCTCAAGTGGCAGTGAGGTGAAACTTGCCGACTCTGGAGTTAAATTTTGCTTCTGCTTTTTCCTGAGCAGCCCAGAGTTTTGTTAGTTTAGGCACTTCTTCACCTTTTTCATTTGTCATCATCGAAGGATTCCACCCATTCTCCACAGCAGACCACACATCCATATCAATGCTTGTAATGGTCTGAATCATCTGCGCTTTCCACTGGCCATAGTTGTTTGCATCCAAAATCAAAGTTATGTTGAATGTCACAAGCTAATGCGGATTATCTATACTCATCTCAAGATCTCACATGTTGCAGGATAAACTAATTCTTGTCATCGATGAACTACTCTGACACCAGTTGTCAGTGTAAATAACCCAAAGAACAAGATATATGACTTAGAACGTGCCAAACCAAACGCTATTAGATTTTATTAAATGTAACCCTCTATAAGAATTCATATTTGAATTCGGAAATTACTCAACCCTAAGCCTCCCTTTAGTTTGAACCCGACAATCTAGCCTACACAATGATCTTTCTCTGTCATAGACACACCCCTATGTAAACCAGAAAGATCAACAACACTCGCCAGAGTAGACTGTTGAACGAACAACCTCTAAGCCAAAAAGTCACAAATAAGCTCTAACTGTTGGTTGACACACCAACCCTTAAGACCTTATTTATACTAAGAATTCCAAAACCTTAGAGCCCCTCAAGGTCTTTCTTCGGAAATGGAAAACCACATTTAAGAAAATATTATGAATCATGGATACTTTCCTTTTTTGAACGCAGAATCCTGTAAAATATAAGATATAATTTCATTTTTTTCGATTTTCTTGCTTCACTGTAATTAATATGATATTTGTTAGCATTTCGTGTGCTTCTTCTCTCGATAAAATTATTCTTACAGTAGTCCAAATATTTTTATTTAAATTATTAAAATCATACATCTTTAAGAATATTTTTGTTAGCTCTTAGACTTTTGGTTTTAAAAATTTATTTGGTGTCACCTGATGGAACTATAATTAGTAAAAATAATTGCTTTGTTTGGTTTATCTTATTGGTCAACACTTTTCAACAAAATTATCTGATTCTTGACCAAAATTAAGTCCGCTCATTTTAGTGTTTAAAGTTAGCTCTTAAAAGCCGGGTAAAGTTACTATAGACTGTACTCCTCACCTCCGGTGTTCGAGTCTATGTGTGGGTAAATGGCGAGTGGATTGGCCTATGTGGCCCACAATAGTCTACATTTTTTAAAAAAAAAGCTATCCCACACATTATAAATAGTTGATAAATGTTTACCACAAAAAAATAATTATAAATACTACGTTTTTGACGTCTCTAAATTCATATTATTATCAAAAAAGTATCCGAGTTCTAAGAATTTTTTTCTAAATCTGAAGAATCATATGAGTGGATTACAAGACGCAATTCCACTTTGACGCAATTCCACTTTATTGTTTTAAAAATATAATATCCAAATTATTTCTCTATGTATATTGAATTTTAAAAGTTTTGCACATGTGTTATCGGTTTTTGAATGACAATTATATTCAAGACTCTTATTAACACCTAATTTATTTGAATGGAGCAGTATTTGAAAAATCATCACAAGAAAACAAAATAATATATCTGAAATAAATTCGGTGCTAATAAAAGTCTATAACACAATTGTCATTCAAAAAGCGATAACACATGTGTAAAGCTTTTAAAATTCAATATACAAAGAGAATTACGGATATCAAATTTATAAAACAACGGAATTGTGTCTTGACGTATGGTGTTCCATGAGGTTTTCACAAAACTTTCAAGCATAAAAAGAAGAACCTTTTTCTGAATCTGAAGAATCACATGAATGGATTACAAAAATGATGAAATTTATTTTAAGAAAAAATGGAATAAAAGTTTCCTGATGAAGAACCTAAAAAATTTGAAAAACTAATGATACAAATAATGGAGCATTATTTGGTATCGCCAAAAAAAGTAATAAGCCGAAATGTACTTGGTGTTGGTAAAACTCTGGAATACAATTGTCATCCAAAAGACGACAATACATGCTTGAAACTTTAGGAATTCAATATACGAAGGAAAACTTAATTCAAAGATCATATTTTTAAAACTACAAAGTGGAATTGTGTCTTAAAGCATGGTGATTCCATGAGGTTTTCAAAAAACTTTCAAACATACATAGAAGAATCTCATCCTAAATCTGAAGAATCACATGAGTGGACTGTAGGTAATGATTAAATTATTTTAAGAAAAATGGAATAAACCCGACAGCGTTTGTGTTCTCAAGGGTTGAAAATCTAAAAAAATTGTAAAACTAATTATGCAAATAATGGAGTATTATTTTGGTATCGACAAAAAAATAAAGTAGTAATCCGAAACGAACTTGGTGCTAATAAAAGTCAGGTATAAAATTGTCATCCAAAAGACGAAAATGCAGGCATAAGATTTTAGTATTCAATACAAAAAGGGAAATTGATTTCAGAGATCATATTACACTACAAGAAAACACGTCTTCTACGACTACATGGAGAGTGGCAGTGTAGTCACAAAATGGTCTATCGCGACTCCGTTGCGACTCCAAGCCGAAGTCGCAATTACCCGCTGTTGTACTTTAGTCGCTCTTTTGAGATGTTATTGTGACTACATAGTACAGTCACAGTTTTGCAACTACCATTAGCGACTACGATTGAAGTCGCATAACAGGCGCAGTCACCGATATCTGAGACAACATAGTGAAGTTGCAATTTAGTGGCAAAATATTGCAACTAATTTGCAACTGGGAGATGTAGTCACAGAGCCGCAGTCGCAATGGAGTCGCATAAATTTGCGACTGTTTTGCAACTATGACATGGTGAAATAGAGAAAGATGGAGTCATAGTGTAGTCACAGTATTTGCGACTACAATGCGACTCTGTATCAAACCACGCGTCGCACTATGGTCTTAGATACTGCGACTCCACTGCGACTCTGTATCAAAGTACGCGTCGCACTGTGATCGCATATACTGCGACTCCAATGCGACTCTATATCAAATTAACAGTCGCATTATGGCTGCAGATATTGCGGTCCACTGCAACTCCATCTTTGTTTTTTATTTACCGATTTTTTATATTATTTTAATGTTAAAATAAATAATTAAAACTAAAGTAAAAATTAAATAAAAAAATTTAAAATTCGAATTAAAAATAAATATATGTTTTCAAGTTTACAAAATGAAAATAAAAATAAAAACAAAAAACAAAACTAATTGTCTTCGGGTGGAGTCATCAAGAACGCAGGCGTGTTCGGATTCTGACTCTTGAGGTAAGTCATGAGGGCAGCCATATCGTTATGGGTGCTTTAATGCTCTTGCGTCAAACGAGCAAAATCAACATCCCTTCGAGCTTAATCCGCATCCTTACGAGCTTGCTCCTCATCCCTACGAGTTTTCTCAGCGGCATTCCACGCTTCTAGCTCTTCAATCTTCCTTTGAGCCCTCAGAAGTTGTTCTTGGATCGTTTGTAAAGCCGCAACACTAGCAGAACCTTCATGTTCGCTACGTTTTCCCAAAATCCGAACAAGGCTGGCAACTCCATAAGGAAGACCTCTCTCATCTGCAATAGTAGACTACAAAAAAATTGATATTAGATTAAAAATATAAATTATAACAATAAATTTAAAAGAAGAAATTTGAGTAGTATCTGAATGAATAAATCATTCATCTGCTCATGGGTGAGGAGATATGCAGCTTGAGAAGTGCCATCTGACATTTCAGAGGGATCCATTTGAGACATGTTCTCTTGTACGACCTTGTTGAAGTTTTCACAACCTTTTCGAGCCTTCATATCGACATATGAGTCGCCTGGCCTTGTATGGTAATTGATAAAAACCTCACTGATATCTGTCAGTCTTCCTTTTTCACGCGACTACAATGAAAAATAAAAAGTTTATATTAGAATTTATAATGTTATATTAAAAACAAATTATCAATTCTTGTTGAACGCGGAAATATGATTTTTGGCCCGACAATTGTACATGGGGAGCGAGTCCATCATTCTATGGATTTCGAGAGTTGGAAGAATTACTACTACTCTCTCGGGATTCCTCGGTGTCCCAATGCTGGCACATTGTATCCCACAAAGACTCCCCAATCCACATCGGACGTTTGCTTTCTTTGTTCACCCGGGAGACATTGCCTTTCATCCGGCGAATGCAAACCTTGTCAAACTCTTCGCGCACTAATCCAATGATACCCGAATCCCATTATATTTTTGCTACATATAACAAAAAAATATGTTATTAAAACTGTAAATATAACTCAAAAGTAATTAATTGTAAATAAAAGAATTATAACGTACCCCAAATTGGTAAACAAAAATGGTTCTGGACTTCCGCTGGGGTTAAAGTCCAATTGTAGTAAAGAACGTCAAATTTTTCCTTCAATATCGTCGAGATGACACGAGCTAAAACGCCTTCATCATGATTGAACCTTAACTTTTTTTAAAAAATTACCTAAATATTGTTAAAATTATAAAATCAATTTATATTCATAAATAACTTTAAATTTATATAATTTTGAAATTATTAATAATTTGAATATGCTAAGGAAATTCGCCTTAGCATACGACTAAGGAAAAGCGTGAAATACAACTTGAAGAGTTGGACGAAATTCGCCTAAACGCTTACGACAGCGCCAGGCTTTNGTACGACAGCGCCAGGCTTTACAAAGAAAAAACCAAGGCCTTCCA
>OVAU01002336.1:0-12725 GCA_900406315.1 Biscutella laevigata subsp. laevigata
TATAATTTATAAAAAATTAATATTTTAATCTTAAGAACCTTTCTACCATTGAAGCCGTCTTTTTTAATTAAATTTTCAAAGTCTCTTCATTTGTTTCTTATCATTATTTTAGATTAAACTAATCTTAAGAACCNCACAACTAACTAATATATAAATCTAAATATTCTATTAGACATCACACATAATTAACATAATTATCAGAATATAAAAATTCACTTGAAAACTAATATTTAAATAGGTTTCAGATTTTCTATTTTCTATTTATATTTTAAAAATATTTATTAACCAATATTAAATTTAAGCAATAATGACTTAATATCGAAAACATAGATATAAGTAATCTATTTATTTATATAAAGTAATAAAAAATTTAATATATGTAAAGATTCAAAATTTAAAGGACGTACAAAAATTATTTAACATATGAAACAAACTAAAATTGTGTTGTAATCCTATCTATAATATATAGATGAATAGAGATTTAAATTCTCTTAAAAATTAATCAAAATGATCATCTATCATATATAAAATTATAAAACTTCTTATATTTGATTAAGTTTATAGGTGAATCAAATACTTATGAATTATATACAATTTAAATAAATAGCTCGAAAGGTAAGCAGACATAATATTATAAATATATTAAAATATAGTATATTATAAGTTCTGAAAAACTAAATAGTAGTAAAGTTTTAAAGTGTTTTATAATTTTAAATTGTGAAAAAATTAGAATAATGATAATTAAATATATTATAAATATATTATAACTTATGAAAAATCGAATAATATTTTAACATTATTTCCAAAATAACTTTATGTTATAACGAATTGATCCAATTTGGATCTTCAATCCGGTTTAGTTTGACTTTAGTCGACTATTGACAAGAGAATAAAAACGATCAATTTTAAACAATTTGATTCAAAACTTGAAAATAAATCAATTTATATTTAGGGTAAAAATCTATTTTAACAATAATATAGTGGTGGAACTTCATAAAATGAGTTCTAATTTGGTCCTAAAGTCATAAGTCATGGTTATTTGTTCACCGAGATGGATCATCTTAGTGAAAATGTAAATTGGTTATTTAGTGTCAGTAAATGCATTATTTAGATGGATCATATTGTCTATCTGAGTATTAAATTTAGACAAATTAGAGACGCATCTCAATAAGTTTTGAATGTGTATCTAGATGCACATGAATTTATAAATTTTTCCATAAAAACACGAAATCACATTTTTGAGAAAATAACGGAATAATGTTTTTTTCGTGTAAACACATGACCACGTTTTTTCTAGAAGAGAATGAAATCACGAATTTTTTGGTAAAACAAGGTATCATATTTTTCGGAATAAGAAGAAATCATTTTTTCCGAAAACACACAAAATCAAGTTTTAAACAAGAAATCAAATTCCGGAAAATCACAGAATCATGTTTTTCCTGAAAAACACGAAATAACAATTTTCCAGAAAAAAACACAGAATCACGTTTCTTTCTTGGAGAAAACGAAATCACGTTTTCCATAAAAATACAGAATTATGTTTTTCGTAAAAACTTGAAATCACGTTTTTTTCCAGAAACACACAAAATAACGTTTTTCTAGAAAATCTAGAATCACATATTTTGGAAAAACAAAAAATAATGTTTCTCTAAAAAATATGGAATCACGTGTTTTAAAAAAAACACAAAACACGTGTTTCTAGAAAAAAATGGAATCACGTGTTTCTAGAAAAACACGGAATCACGTGTTTCCAAAAAAACACTCAATCACGTTTTCAGAAAACACAGAATCACATGTTTTCAGAAAACATATAATCACGTTTTTCAGAAAATACAGAATCACGTATTGTCAGAAAAACACGGAATCACGTGTTTTTAGAAAAACACAGAATCACGTGTTTTTCAAAAAACACAGAATGGAGTCACGTGTTTTCGGAAAAACACGAAATCACGTGTTTTCGGGAAAAAAAAACACAAAATCATGTGTTTTTGAGAAAACACGGAATCACGAATTTTCGGGAAAAACACGGAACCATTTGTTTTCAGAAAAAAACATAGAATCACGTATTCTCGAAAAAACACGGAATCATGTTTTTAAAAAAAGAAAACACAAAATCACTTTCCAGAAGAAATACGAAATAATTTTTTCGAAAGGACACAATATTATTCTTCGAAAATACGAATAAAATTATTTCAAAATATTAGTTTCTGTGGATTTTTTATTTTTAGTAATACTGCTATTGCCGTTGTACACTTGCAGTTAGATTCTTATGATAAAACGTGTGATATCAACAATCAAAGAGGAGAAGGCGTTAGCTCTGGAGCTTGAGTATTGGGTAAATATTTGTGGCATATATTAATTTTGGATTAGAGTAGTGGACTCTGATGAAAGAGGAGAGGATTGAGACTAAAAGATATGAGACAGATGTTGCGAGCGGTGAGGTCCCGAGCACGGGAGACGAGCGGCGACGACAATGTGGTCTAGTGGACTTCTAGTGGCATATTCGAAGGTGGCATCACTAAGGACTTCCATTCTTCAGATACTTTAGGCACATATTATAAGGATCAATTTGAAGTAACGAATGAGTGAGGAAAATGTGAGCTTATGACTTTTAATAATCAAGCAGTCTAGTCAGGAGACTCAGGACAATGTTTTTGAGATTTATTCGAAATACGTAGAGAAAATTTTGAGATAATGGTGTTTAAAGCATAAACAATGGCCTTATCTTAAATGTCAACAATCTATCTCAAACGTCATGAATTAATGTTTGTTGTAGGACTAGATGATGTAGCTAAAACTACAAGAGGCGTTAGACCATCTCCAGCGGGAGTTTTTTTTTTTTGTCATCATAGACTAAAAGGACCAAAAAAGGTCAATAACGTTTACAAAACATGGCAATATAATCTGCAAATATCAAAACATCAAGGTCACTATACCAAAACCCAAAAAATAACCTTGGTGAAACAGAGGATTAAACTCTCTCATTCTCAAGAGAATTATGTAGCCATCTAGGGAAGCCTCTCGCGACATAAGACTGACCAAAAGAAGGCTCCAAAGCTCACCGAGCAATGAGAAAAACTCCTCTGTTTGACGAACGACCTATAACCTCCAATCGCCAACTAACTAAACTCCTAAGTTCATCCAAAAGCTCCCGAGAATAGGCAGATAAAGTTGGACATAGACTTGGATTAAGCACAACTTGTACCAATTCCCTGGCTTCAGAGACAAAAATAATATCAGACTGATGATGTTCCTTCATACACTGCAAACTCCATAACAAACTTATCTTTTTAATCTCAAAAAGAGACGAAATATCCGAGAAAGATCGCCTACTATGCAATCGAATAGTCCTTTCTGAATCCAAAAGAAACCAACCAACACCACCAATCTTCGATCTAGAGCCCCACACAAAGCCAACATAACACTTGAGCCTCAGAACTGGGGGAATTTTCCAATGTACTTGTCCAACCCTACAACGATCCCTGGGATTGCTAGACCCCAATTGCGTTATTGGTTGCGCCTTGCACCACATCTCACTATCCTTAAAGGCCTTTCGAATAGAAATCCCCACCTAAAAAAACATGCCTTCTATAAAAAATTGGTTCCTATTTTTCCAAAGCCTCCAGAGAATCCAAGGGACTGCTTTTCTAATTGCCAAAGTCCATCTTCTGTCATTTGTGAACTTGAGTAGATAGAACAGATTAGAGTATACGAGCTATCTGACATGAGAAAAGTACGTGGTCAATAGATTCTCCCTCCTTTCCACAGTATTGACAGTCCGGATCCACCTTAACACCTTTTTTCTTGAGCAAATCAGCCACATGCAAGGCATCTTTTACCACCTTCCAAATACGGTTATAAATCTCGTTAAGAGAAGGTTGCAGATCCTCAATCGTCCAAACGCTTCCAAATTTCCTCTGTTCATAAAGCCAATAAGCTGACTTCACTGAAAAACCCCAGATTTGGTATGTTGCCACACCTAAAAATCATCACAATTGATCGATGGTTTCATCTCTAAGATTGATTTAATATCCTCTGGGTAAAATGAATCCTCCAGCTTGTCTCTCCACCAACATCTCTTTTGGAAATCAATCATGGCACTAACTTTCATATTTAAGTCGATGAAACTGTTTTTGATTAAAGGAGCTCGCATAATCCCGGTTCCAATCCACTTATCCAACCAAACCAGCACCGAGATTTCGTTCCCAATCATCAGCTTTAAACCATGGATCAATAGTTCTCTCCCATAGATTAGTCTCCTCCAGCTAAACGATGGTCTAGATCCCAATCTTGCAGTAAGCAGATCCGACTAATCAAAATGCCGACTGTCAAGAAATCTCGCAACTAACGATGTTGGATCATGGAGAACTCGCCAAGCTTGTTTTGCTAATAGTGCTTGATTGAAACCTTGTATGTCTTTGAAGCCCAAACCTCCCCTGCTCTTTGGCTTGCACATTTTCTCCCAACTGACTCAATGAATTTCTGTTTATGATCGAGAGAATTCCACCAGAAATTGGACATTTCTGAAGTACGAGTCTTGCACGTCTGTTTGGGTAAGCAAAAACATGACATGGCATATACGGGCATTGCCATTGCCACTGCTTTGAGAAGAACCTCCTTGCCACCTTGAGATAGGGATCTAGCGAACCAACCAGACAAACGATCTTTCAGCTTGGTCAGAATATAACTCAGCATCTTCACCTTCGATCCACAAAAGCATTCAGGGAGCCCGAGATATGAACTTGCACCACCTTGGTTACTAATCCCAAACAGCTGTTTCAGATTAGACCTTTTTGCTTCAGGAACTGTGCTCCCAAAAGTTATAGACGATTTATTCAGGTTTACTCTTTTGCCCGAAACCAAGCTATACGAGTCCAAGATCGTTTTCAATTGAGAGCACTGATCATAATCTGTTTTCCAAACAAAGAGCGAGTCATCCGCAAATAAAAGGTGATTAATCACTGGTCCATTGCTAGAGAAGCGAACCCCATTTATCTTCCCTTGACCTTCCGCTCTATCCAATAAGTGCACTAAACCTTCTGTACAGATAACAAAAAGGAAAGGTGAGAGAGGATCTCCCTGACGGAGACCTCTCTGTGGAGCAATTAAACCTAACGGTTGGTCGTTAATTAAAACCGCATAAGAGACCGAAGACACACAAAACATGATCCACTTCACCCAAATCAAATGAAAACCCATAGCTTCCAGCAAGGTTTGTAAATATGACCACTCAATCCTATCATACGCCTTTGACATGTCTGACTTGATAGCTACGAAGTTACAAAACATTTGCGGATGAGTTCTCAAAGAATGTACCACCTCATGAGCTATTAAACTGTTGTCGGAAATAATTCTTATCAAGCAACGGTTGAAGTCTTCTCACTATCACCTTAGAGATGATTTTGTACAAAACCGAGCACAGATTGATCGGACGAAGCTCACTCATAACCGTAGGATTCGCGACTTTAGGAAGAAGACAGAGATGTGTGAAACTCCACTCTTTAGGGAATTCGCCCAAAATAAAAAAAACCGTTTAACCTCCTATGTCACCTTTGGTCCAACCGTCAACCATAATTGATGAAAGAAGTAACTTGTGAGACCATCTGGCCCTAGCGCACTTGAAGGTTTCACTGCAAAGGCTGCTTCATTAATTTCATCATTCAACACCTCCTTAATTAATTCCATGTTCATACCTTCAGTAACTTTCTAAGGGAAACCAACGCAAAATTCTGCCAAATCTCCTTGATTAGACGATTGAAACAGCGATTGGAAATATTTAATGTCCACATCCGCTATTGAAGCATCACTTCGCTGTATACAACCGTCTTCATGAACTAGACTCTCAATCACTTTCCTAGAACGTAGATTCTTCAACAAAGCATGAAAAAACTTGGAGTTTTTGCCCCATTCCATTAACCAATTTTCTCTACTTCTTTGTTTCCAGTACACCTCTTCCTCTTTGTAAGCATCAACAAGATCAAACTTTAAATGCCTCACTTTTTCTAAATCTGGGTATAGAAGAGATTGCTCCACCTCTAACTCTTGTTGACAAGTCAGTATACGAGACCGAGAATTCATATATATTGTTCTCTTTTCCATAAACTTAACTCTTGTACCCTTCTCATCCTCTCTGAAACTGATAATCCATCATAAGAATGAGCTCATGCTCTACATACAGCTTCCTGAGTTAGAGGTTTACCTAAGAATCGTTTATCAAACCTGAATCTCCCACGATAAGATTGCTGCAAGGACATAATTTTCACAAGGACATGTCTATGATCAGAACGTCGCATCTCCAGAAATTGTTGATTAGATACTGGAAATTTTGAATGCCACAACTTGTTGCCAAAACATCGATCTAAACGACTTTTCACCCATAACTCTCCTCGTTTTCCTCCCCATGTAAAACCATTACCCGCGCTTTGCAGATCCTTCATCCCACACAACTCAATCATATCCCCAAACGGCTTAAAACTTACATCTTGACGAGGCGGACCCCCAACTTTTTTAAAGTCCCCAACTAAGCTTCAAAGACCAGACCTATTTACACCAATCCTACAGAGCCTTTCCCAAACTTGAGCCCTTTCATTTTCTTTAGGAGCACCATAGACAAAAGACACAAAGAAAACTACTTCACCAAACTGTACACAAACATCCACCAAATTCTTATCTACAAACAGAAAATCCAAATTAACCGACTTCTTCCAGAAAAGCCCCAGACCGCCACTAAGTCCAACTGGATCAACCGTCAAACATCTGTCATAACCCAGCCACTCTTGCAAATCAACCAACACATTACGACTATTTTTCGTTTCCATCAAGAACATGATCTCCGAAAAATGCTTAGAGCGAATTTCCCAAAGTCTAGGAATCGTCAAACCTTGAGACTGTCCCAAGCCTTGGCAATTCCAGCTAACGAAACTCATTGAGAATTGGACAATCCCTTTTCCGGGACTACCAACGCGTTGCCTTTTTTAGCCTGGCTCGGCCTTGAACTCTGCTCCTCTGTAGCTTTCCTATTTTGACGTGCTCCAAAAGTATTTCCTTCCTTCAGAACCACCACCTCTCCCGGTTCTAAAGAGGACCCTTTGAGCTGTTTTCTTTTGCTTGTAGGTAGTCTCTTTCGTGTGGGTCCTTTCCGTTGCTTGGTTCCGGACGTACCAGCCTCTGATTGGCTCATACACAAACCCGTAAAACCAAGCCGGTTGGACTCAAGAGAACCAATAGAGAATTTAGATTCACTCACCATAAAATCCTCTTTTGGACATTGAGTGTACTCCTTACTCCCCTTCAAGCTCGATGGAGCACCAGAGCTTTGAGCAACTTCTTGAACCCATGAATTTGATTCTGATTGATCTGTTGAGTCATAACCGAACACAACTCCTTTTTGAACATTAACATCCCTCGTGATCTCTCGTAATTTCTTCAATCTCAGAACGTTTTTTTTGCTATCAGATCCTTTTCAGCCTCACAATTGTTTTCTTTACTCTTTCCTCTCGCACAGCTCTCTCTGGACCATTAACTGCCAAGAGATATTGGCGCATTCCATCCAGAACAGCTTCTACTATTCGAGGTCGACCATCCAAAGGATTAATTCCAGCTTGGCAATCTTTTAGAACAACGTAAAAAGGGTCTGATTCTTTGAAAACTGGCTCCGACTGATAATTCTAATTTCTTCCACCAGTCATATGGCCTTCCTTAATCCTCTGTCTACTCCTCAGAAAAATCGAACAAACCGCTTGCTCATGAGACAACCTTTGGCACCAAGTACATCTCTTTTGAACCCTCTCATACTCAAACCAAACAGTTGTAGTACCTTCTTCTGGTAAGTTAAGGACTTTAGATAGTCTAAGCGGTCTTGATACATTAAAAAACACCTTGACCCTAACATAATTCGTGACTTGAACCTTTGTGTCATCAAAAGCAACAATGTCCATCTTCCTAATGATTTCTCCTAGATCACCAATTGCTTTCGCCGTGTAGTGATTAACCGGAATGTTTCTTATTCTGACCCACAGTGGAAGAATTTGCAGATAATCCGGAGGCGGTCTTTCAACCCAACGTTCCAACACCATAGTCCACATATTAAAGGTATGAACCCCCTTTTCTAGAACCTCCAACAAGTCATGCTCGTACTGAAAGATGAACTGGAACCTTTCTTTCGAGAGAGCCACACCTATGCATCTAGCATATTTTTGCCATTTTCGAGACATACTGACAATTAGATCCGACATCTTCACCATATCAGGGTTTAAAATCCTCCCAATCAGACTCATATTGTTCCTCTCCGATGATTTATACTATGGTAGATTCGGCATATCAAACGGTTCATCCTCTTCATCCAGAGACATCTCCATCAACGCACGGTCCAAAGCTGCTGACATCTTCCAAAAACTACTCCTCAGAAACCCAGATCCAAACTATCAAAGCTCAAATCTGCAAGAACTTTCGTACTGAGACTACTCGAAATCCACTTCTGACCCACTGAAAACTCTACACGTACCCAACAAACCCCAGAAAATCTTATCCTTTTAACTTTAAAGACTCTATGCGAGAAAGAGAGACATGATATAATTCGGTTGTGAAACTCATGTGATCTCCAGCGGGAGTTGTATTGGGTTTTTTGGGTCAATATTTTTTATAATGAAACCCAAAATAAAAAGAAAAATGGAAACCAAATATAGAACCGATTTTGGATTTGGATTTTTAAGAATGGGATGAGAAGCGAGGTGGCAGAAGGTGATTGGTAGCGAGTAAAAGAAAGGAAAAAAAAATTGAAAGGGGTTCGTGTTGAAATTGAAGAATTTACCGGCGAAGTCATCAGAGGAAGATGATTTATTGTCCGGTAAGCTTTATATATGTACTATTGATTCGTTTATCTTCACCGATTTTCCGGCGAACGTTTACTCCACTCTCCTCCGTAACTACCGTTTCAATTTCATCATTTTGTTTGAAGCAGTTTAGGTAGATTATGCTTTGATTCTGAGTGTTGAAATTCCAGGGAATATGCCTTAGTTTACGGTTTTTTTACGGTCCCGTATTTTGGAGAATGCTTCGGTTCTGGTGAAAATATTTATTGTGTATCATAGATAGACATGCATTTGCTGAAGCCGTAAGTTACTGTCTGAGCTAAGTGGAGTCAGTTGGTGCAGGAAGTCATTAGTGTTGAGTTAGCGTTGAAGTCCAAGTTTACAGGAATTGTTAGTTGAGTCAATAAGTGATCCGATTCCTTAGGATCTAGTTGTTAGTTGTTGAGCTTTTTTCTGCAAGTCCTATGTTTAGTTCCTTCTATTTAAACAATATGTGTATGCACTGATTTGATTAAGGCAATAAGAAGTATTTTCAGTATATTGCTTGAGTGTTCTAGTTCTTACATTTGCGTGGTTTATGATTTCGGGGCCCCTTAATAATTTTTGAATCTTCGTTTTGTTTCAGTTTTTTACAGTGTGTGCAAATATATCAGAGATGGACATAGACAAGATGGACATTGAAGAGATTGATGCTGCTCTTATAAGTCATAAGAGCTTCTTTTCTCTGTCAGTAGTTACTTTGTATTTGTTGACTAGCAATTGCATGATCTTAGTATCATTGGTGATTGAAAGATAGGATTGTAGTCAGTGTTGATGATGAGTGGAGGCTGTGAATATTCCCATTTAGACAGCCTTCACAGTCTCTTTCAAATTGGATTCAAGTACTTTATGTTTAGTAACTGTTTATAATTGTCGTGATGGTAGGCTTCTGATGAGGCAATCTCTGAACTAGACACGCTGGGAGAGGAATCATACAAGGACAGTACATTGATCATGCATCTTCTCCGTGATAATCTCACCCTATGGACTTCTGACCTCAATGTACTTGTCTCGTCTTATACTTCTTTTATTGTTATCAGTTTCATCCAAAACCTTCACAAAGCATATTACAAAAAGCAAATAAGATTTGTTGTTGATTTTTGCATAACACTTGTGTCATCATATCTTATCTCCAGGAGGAAGCTGGTGATGAAATTAAGGAAGCTTCAAAAGAGGTTCTGAAAGCTGAGGAACAAGCCTAAGCACCACCATCAGAGTGATGAAACATGTCATATTGTATGATCTACAAAAGAATGTATGGTTTTGGTTGTGTGCTATTAACATAAACCAAAAGAAGAAAAAAAACAAATCGTGGAGTTTCCTTAAGATACACGTGATGGTGAAATCTGTTCTTTGCAGAACAAATGAGAAAGGAAAGAAGGAGGATTGTGCCTTTGATGAGGGCGGATATTTTGTAATAAAGGGCGTTGATAATGATACTTTTGGCATTACCACTATCTTAAGATGAATTATGTGTTCTTTATATGAATATTTATGTATGCATCAAACTTGTTTGGCTAAACTTAATATTATTGTTTAATTATTTTTTTTAAGAACCCCTTAGAGTATCCCAATGGAGGGGAAACTAAATTTAAAAAGTTTAGGAGTTCTAAGTGATTGAGATTTGTAAAAATATTAATAAAATATTGTTAAAAGTTCTTAATTAAGAACCATCAATGTGGATGCTCTTAGTGATGTGTCCTAATTTTGTTGGATTGTAACATGCTTTTTAGTGTGTTTACATCCTCCCTTTTATTGAGTGATAAGTGTCTTTAAAGTGTTTTTTGTTTCGTTTTGGATTTTACAGGTTTGAGGTTGATATTTGAAGAAATGAATTTTTAGAATGAGAGTTTGAGAAGATTCGAAGAAGATGCAATCTATCAAGCTTTTGATCGATCGATCCTTCCTTTATCAAGACAGACTGATCTCATGAATTCTTGATGAGTTCGACTTTGCATAAAACACAGCGTATCGACCGATCTATAATGAGATCGATCAATTATGTAGGCTCGGGTTTTATTAGTTTCTCGAGAAGTGGGCCCAAATCCAAAACTTATCCAAAAGACGAAGAACACACCATGATTCACGATTTTTTAGGTTTTACACTTTATTTTTATAGTTTTCAGAGAACGGTTATATAGAGAGATTAAGGGAGACGATTCAGATCCATAACCTTGTTATTGGAAAAGAATTTGAACCTTTGGTTATTCTATTTAGTTTGTTTATGATTTCATTCATTATGTTTTGTTTGATTTATGTTATCATGTTTGAGTGGATCCATAATTTAGTTAAGGATTTCCAAGGGAAAATTAGGGTTATTTTTAATTAAGGATGTTATAAAGGGAATAAGTAATAGTTTTTCGCCTTGTGATTGTGATTATTGCTTTATTTATTCTAACCGTCTAGATATTGATCTTATATTTTATTTATGCAACAAAAATGAATGTTAGATTGCTTGATATGCACTTGGTTATCGAGGCTTGTAATTGACAACGACAATTGACTCAGTTGAGTTTTGTGAACATTGTCAGATTCTGAATTTACTCATGGTTGTTTGAATTACAGGAAAACAACAACAATTTGGTTTTTAGGATTCATAACATAGGAGTTTAGCGCTTAGACATGAGGTTAATTTCACTTTAGAAATATGAGTTCTAGATTGCCCTTAATAAATATTCCCTAGGTTTGCTTGTGATCTAAGTAAAACCCAGAATTCCCTTGACTGAATGCATGCTTATCAATTTAATACTCATTTATTGTGCTTGTTGCTTTTGTGGCTATTTACTTTCTATTAATTTCTGGAAAACAACCAACAATCCATTGTTTCGTCTTAGTTATTTACTCAATCTTTGTGTTGCACATTAGTCTCTGGGAATTTGATCCACGAATAGTATTGCGATTGTTTTGTGCACTTGCAGTTAGTTATCTAGGATAAAACCTGAGATATTAAGTTTTGGCCACTTATAGAATTCCCCACTGATATTCCCTTGAGTGATGGGTCTCTCGTGATACTTCACCTGAAAGCACGTGGAATTAATTTCTTACAGACATTTATGATATGAAATTTTTATGTATATTTGAAACACGCAATATTTGTTTTAATTTAAAAAAGCTTTTGTTTTAGAAAGTAAAGATGGAGAACACGTATCATGTTTTGTCAGCGGTCCTCTAGATTTCTCTCCGGTTCAACCATACGTCGATTATTGTTGGAGGTTGGCATTAGCCGATTGGGTTTGGCTCGCTCCTTATTTCTACACTAAAGATCAGGTCAAGGTCGTTTCTATTTATAGTTTCTGTAGAGGTGTTCAAAAGTCGTAACTTCGACATCGCCATTTCTAGAAGATTTGTGGGAAATTTGAGTTTCGTCTGGGTTCTTTCTTGTCGGTTTAGTTTTTTGAGGTCTCTTAATTTGAGAGGTAGCATTGATTTATGTAGGAGGATGTTGTTAGTGGATGTGGTTAGTCTGCCTTGGTTTTTGGAGCTTCGGCACAACAAAACATGAACTTTATTTCCTTTTATGGTTATGGTTTCTTTAAGTTGGTTATGTTTTGGTTCATCTTGTTGTACTTATCAATTTATGTTAGAGTTCTTCTTCCAATTCTCTTGTTTGAGTTAAGTTTTCAAGAATTTCTTTATCCATCGATTTAGTTTTTGAGGATTTTATCCGTCAATTAAGTTTTCGAGGATTTATATTTGTTCACCGGTTTTGTATTTTTTGTTTGTATTCTTCGTTGGTTCGATGTTTTATTATAATATGTCAAAGGAAAAAAAAAAAAACATGTGTGAATTGTGCTTCAAAAATATATCTTAGAAAGTTTGAAGGCTCAAAACGTTAGGGTATATTTGTAATTTAGCTGAAACACAAAAACCTAATTG
>OVAU01002337.1:0-12725 GCA_900406315.1 Biscutella laevigata subsp. laevigata
TTTATCTATACCAATTAAACCCGTGCATGGCACGGGTACTAGTATACATTAACACGGCTATTTTCACAGGACGAAACTTTATGAGATACAATGCATACTAGAATGACGATCCTACCCTCACACCTGACTAGTATTAACGATTTTGTCAAGAAAGCTCTTGGTTACTGACAAAGAGTGTTGTCTGAAAAAAATCACAAGGCTCCGATCAGTTTATCCTAATTTTCCAACAGAGGAATGATTCGGTTCACTATATACATCTCAAGAAGCTACATTTATTGTCCCTTGACGTTCTTCTCCTTCAGCTCATTATTCTCCTGACGCAGTGCAACGATCCTTGACTGGAGAATACTGATCATAGCTTCTGCACTCATCATCTCAACCTTGAAAGTTTCCCTCTCAACAGACATCTGCTTAATATTCTCTTCAGTAGAAGGAGGAGGAGGAGAAGCTTCCTTGCTAGGAGTAGGAGGTTCCGAGTTTTGTCTTTTGTCTGAAATACCTACAAGTGAGAACTCAAGCAATGCAGCGTTGGTGGCAGCAGCAGATAATGATGAGGTTAAGGTTGTTGTGGACGAACAATGGTTCTGTGTGATCCTGCTTGAGTTGTTGCTGGATTTGTTTTGGCGTTTGCGTTTGCGTTGAAGCCTAGTTAAAGGACGAGTACGCTCATCTTTTTCTGCATCCTCATCATGGTCGTGACTTTTGTTATCCACCTGCAGCTTGAGCCCCTTCTCATGATGATTCTGATGGATAACACAAAATTACAAGTTCTGTCAATCCCAAAAGATTAAAACTGAAATTTTTCATACAGTTAGATTGATCTGTGGGATCAAAATGATCTTTCAAGAGTTGGTTACAGAATCGAAAGACTAGTCTTGTACTCAGTTCAAGTAACTCAGCTCACTGAACACTACTTAGAGAAGCTTCGCTTCAGCACAGAGTTATTACCAATCAAGACAGATGATTCATCAGATAAATTTGGAGAAGATTCACTTAATGACATTGAGATAGTAGATTGGTTAATCAATAGACTTAAGAGAGGGCTTCAACACAGAGTTTTTGAATCCAAGAAGTGAAGCTTCAGGTTTATGAATCTTGAAAATGAAGAAGGAACAAACCTGCAGGTCCATTTGGTTGTTCCCATTGGCTATTAGTAACTGTTCAACTCCTGGAATCAGAGCCACTCGATTATCATCAGCCCATTCCTCTTCATTGAATGGTGCATATCTGTTCCCACTTGGTGGACCAAAGTTGTTCTTATGGAACACTCTACACAACACATATGCATCTTCCTGCACCCAATCAAAGAGTTAAGATAAGATATGATTCATTTTACAAAGCAACTCATTCTAACAACAAATTACCAGAAGATTTTCGTTTATCTCGGTTTCGTCTTCCACGAGGCGATACTCGTGCATAACCCAATTAGTCCTAAGCCCATCCGGAGCACGTCCACTGTGGAAAACAAGCGTCTTCTTCATGCCGAGCAACTGAATCTCACTGCGGATTTCTCTATCTTGTCCAGTTGTTTTCCAGTACCCAATGTTAGTTGTTCGGTTCATTTTAACTTTACTTCCATTCTTCTTATCTAACTGGCTGAAGAAATACCATTCTTCGTCTCGAGTCTTCAACTTCGAAAACACTACAGAACACAACACAACAGAAGAAAATTTGAAACCATACATAACAAGATTCAACAATGAGACAAAAATGGAACACAAGATACCAATAATTCCTTAAGAATCTGAAAGAAACTGGACTATGTTACAGTCTAAACATAGCAAGGTACCATCAGAGAATCTACGACAAAAGATTTCCAGAAATTCAATCCGAGCACATAGAGCTAATTCAGGAGACGAAACCGCAAAGAATCCGAGGCCATTCCCAAATCAGAAGCAACAAATTCACAGAGAAACCCAAATCATACGTGTAGAAACGAAGAGAGAAAAAAACTCAACGGACCTGCTAAATCCCAGGGCTCATGCTTGTAGATATCCACCTCCGCAATCGCATCGAAGCCGAGCGGTTTATTAAGAACCTTTCTCTTCAAGAAATAGCTCACGAGTTCTTCGTCAGTAGGATGAAACCGGAAACCAGGAGCAAGCGTCGTCGCCGCCGGAGTAGTACCTTCCGCAGTAGCTGAAGTCGGCGAAGGGAGTGTAGGCAAAGATTCGCGACCCATAAAGGAAAGACCGTACTTGTTCTAGGGTTTCTCAATCTCTCTTTCCACAGAACTATTTGGGAAAAAAAGTTCAAGATTAATGTAACTTCAATCGCAAGAAATTGATTTCTTTTCGTGTTCAAAAAGCATCCAAAGAAAATATAACCTTCTGATTTTGGAAAAACAGAATATTCTCAATTAGATTTTTTTTCTGGCCGCAGATATTTTTTTTTATAAAGTAGATATTAGATCGCAAATAACGTGTAACGAAAGTCTTCTAACGCCGTTGACGGAACTAACCACATTCGTATTCGTAACATTACTTAAATTACGATTACACCCTCCATATTTAACCCTAATGACGAATTTGCCTAAAAGGTTAGCACAGAACAGAATCACCAAGACAAGGAGCCATCTTCTCCAGATTATATCCTCGAACTGCAATGATGATTATGCCCCCTCATGGAGACTGAACATTCCTTGAGACAAATAAAGAGAGTTCTTGTCTGAAAAGACTACATAGATAGATAATAATATATGACAATGGAGCAACCTTCCGATCAGTTTTATCCTAATGTTACAACAGAGATTCACACGGTTTCCGGTTCGTCTACAGAAGCTGCATACATAGCTCATAATTTAGGGAGATTAGACCTCAAAAGAAGAAACCTGAAGAGATAGTTTAAGAGTTTTATTCTCCCTTGGCATTGTTCTTCCTCAGCTCATCATTCTCCTGACGCAGAGCATCAATCCTTGACTGAAGAATACTGATCATAGCTTCTGCACTCATCATTTCGAGCTTGAAAGTTTCCTTCTCAACAGACATCTGATGAACCTCTTTTTCAAGTTCATTAGCTCTATCTTCAGGAGATACAAGTGGAGTAGGAGGAGAAGGTAGCGGTTTCTTATCAGAGATACCCATGAGTGAGAACTCAAGTAATGCAGAGATTGCAGTGTTGGTGGCAGCAGCAGATGATGAGATTAAGGGTGTTGTGTTCTCGACGGTTGTTGTTGTGGATGAAGAATGGTCTTGTGTGGTCCTGCTTGAGTTGTTAGATTCATTTTGGCGTCTGCGTTTGTATTGAAGGATAGGTAATGGAGCTTCTTTGTTGAGAACGCATAAAGGACGAGGATGATCATCTTCTTCTCCATGCTCGCGTTTCATTGCTTCGTCCTCATCATAGTCGTGGTGGTTGTTATTCGCCTGCAGCTTAAGGCCATTCTCATGACGATTCTGTTGGTTATGTTCAATATCCATTGGAGTAGCCTCTCTTGGAGGCTCATTGATGTTGATGAGGTCCTTTCCTGCTGACTGAATTTCATACAATAAGTCAATCCCAGAAGATGCACATAAAATCCCAGTTAGTTCAAAATAAACTCACACAGCTCACTGGAACATCAGTACATCACTTAAGAGATGGCTTCAACACAGAGTTTTTGGATATAAGTGAAACTAATCAGCTTCAGGTTTATGAAGCCTGTATATGAAGAAGGAACAAACCTGGTCAATCTGATTGTTTCCATTTGCTACTGGCTCTAGCCTGACCCTAACGTCTACTCCAGGAATCAGAGCTACTCGGTTATCATCAGCCCATTCTTCTTCCATGAATGGAGCATATCTGTTTCCACTTGGTGGTCCAATGTTGTTCTTGTGGAACACTCTGCACAACACATATGCATCCTGCTGCAGCCAGCCAAACAAAGAATTAAGATAAGATAGGATTCTTTTAACAAAGCAACTCTTTTAGAGAACACAATACCAGAAGGTTTTCGTTTTTCTCGGTTTCATATTCCACAAGGCGATACTCGTGCATGACCCAATTAGTCCTAAGCCCGTCTGGGGCACGTCCACTGTGGAAAACAAGTGTCTTTTTCATGCCGAGCAACTGAATATCACGGCGGATTTCTCTATCTTTTCCAGTTGCTTTCCAGTATCCTTTGTTAGTTGCTCGATTCATTCTAGCACCGTTTCCATACTTCTTATCTAACGCGCTGAAGAAGTACCATTCTTGGTCTCGAGTCTTCAACCTCGAAAACACTACAAAACACACAACAACAAACTTCATTTGTGTCTGAAAACCTCAAACCACACTTAAAAAACTTCAGCTAACCAAACACAACAAGACATCTAGCAAACTAAACTGTAACACAAGATAGCAAGTAAATCTTAAGAATCTGAAAATAAAATCTTGTGG
Organism: Biscutella laevigata subsp. laevigata; assembly: GCA_900406315.1. Classification (NCBI taxonomy): domain Eukaryota; kingdom Viridiplantae; phylum Streptophyta; class Magnoliopsida; order Brassicales; family Brassicaceae; genus Biscutella; species Biscutella laevigata. Next base: position 4,357 of record OVAU01002337.1, read on the forward strand.
AACAATCTTCACAATCTGAAACTTCAGTTAACCAAACACAAAACAACGAACTTCAAAAACACACAACACAATAGAAGAAAAACTCAAACAAGTCTTTATAACACTTCAGAGAACCAAACACACAACAACAAGCTTCATTTCCTAAAACACAAGCAAACAAAACTGAAGCGCAAGATAGCTAGAAATGCTAACGAATCTGAAACACACGAGATTTTTCCCAATTTAACAAGTCGATTGGATGGAATTTTAGCAGTGAACATGAGCTTATAAAGCTAAACCCACTACTCAAAATTGCGACAGAAAACGAAACAACGAATAAGCCCAAAGCCACTAAATTCCCGAATCAGAAGCAAAAAATTCACAGAAAACCCCAAATCATATGCACAGAAAGGAAGAGAGAAACCTAACGAACCTGCTAAATCCCAGGGCTCATGCTTGTAGATATCCACCTCTCCAATCGCATCGAAGCGTACAGGTTTGTTAAGAACCTTCCTCTTCAAGTAATAGCTGACGAGTTCCTCATCGGTAGGATGAAATCGGAAGCCAGGAGCAAGCGCCGTCGCCGCCGCAGCAGTACCGGGTGCAGTCGCAGATGGCGGCGAGGAGACAACAGTAAGAGATTCGCGACCCATTAAAGCAAAAGCCGTACTTGATTCTAGGTTTCTTCTTAATCTCACTTTCAGACAAACATCAAATAAAGTTGGCAAATGGGTTTTTAGATTGACAGAGAAGAAATGAAAGAGAGATGCATAAGATTAAAACATACCTTCAATTGCAAGAAATTTCTTTCTTCTCGAGTTTCTCTAAAGGCTTTAACTAAGATTTCCGATTTCGATTTTAATACTTTTTTTAGTGTAGTAATAAAAACCTAGAAACGTTACTGCTTATGTTTTGTCGTTTTGTGCAGTAAAATGTTGTAGTGGTCTGAAAAAGTGAAGAAAAGTATAAAAAAAAATACTTTTATATATATTTATATTTCAACAATATCACACCAAAAAAAATTCTATACTCGACAAAAAAAAGTAATAACTATTTTTACTAAATCGTCAAGATTTAATTACTTTCAATCATAGTTAAAATTGGGTTAAAATTATATCTTCAAAAAGGTGACTAAACGATGATATAGTTTTAAATTTATAAATAGGTGGTATAGAAATAGAAATATAATATTAAATGATGACAAAAAAGAGAAATATAATATTAAATAATATAATCTCTTATTTGCTGTCAATAATATTTCTCTTATCAGGATTAAATTAAAATTAAAGATATGTTTATATAATATCAAGTAGTTTCAAACTTAGACAATATTGTTACTATAAGAAAAAATATAAAACTTCCTTTTATATTAAGTGCACTATATATATATATATATCTTATTTATAATAAAATACTGTAATTATTTAAAGAAATAGTGAAGAATAAAAACAAAGAGGAAATGAGAAGTTGACCCCAAAAAATGGTGAATGGGAGTTAGAAGGTGAAAAAGTGACAGGTACGTTTGCTTGCAGAAGGATACTTTACCAATAAGGCAAGCTAAATGGAGAAAAAGAAGACTTGGTCCACACGAATCATCATCTTCCACCATTTTCTCCCTTCTTATTTATTCCACTTCTTTTTATGTATTTATTCATAAATGCAATTGATGCACTATGGATTTAGAATAAATAATATATTATTATTTATTTAAATTACGATTAAGTTTTTTTTTTTTTGGAATTTTAGATATTTTATATGATTTTATAGAATTGTTGAATTATTCTCTCTTTCTTTTCTTATTTTTGGTGGAGGATAAATATTTTTGGAATCAAAGAAACATTACTCAATCTTAAAAATGTTCTTTTTCATTCAATTTTGCAGTAAGAATTGATAGAAAGAAAGTTACTGTTAATTTGATTTTAAGTTGTCGGCAAAACTGACACCACTGTCCCCAATAAAGGACAAAATGTTAAAAAGACCTATTTGGGCCTTGTGTTTAATATGGGCCTTTAGAACATAACGTAAAGCCCATTTAGATACCGGACGAATGTTTTAAACAGCATGCAGTTTCTCATCTTGAGACTTGAACAACACGCATTCCTCTGCACGAAGCAACGGTAAATTCAACGAGTAAAAAAGTGCTGTGAATTGCAAAAATTCTAGTAAATAGCCTTTTTTGTAAATATTTGCAACACTTTGTGACGTTTAATAATGCAATTTTTGTGTGTATATATAACGTTATGATATGTATTATCCATTGCAAATTATGTGTGTTTGTTTTATGTGGTGTTGATTGTATAGACTTGAGCATAAAGTGTGTATTGCTTTTTTTGATACTTCACACTCGACGGTGACCTAACATTTTAATGTCAACATGAACAAGTATTCATTCTGTTTGAAATTGCAATTTCTTTATATATAAAAAAAGAGTTGGACTCCTCACGCCCTTTTCATGAACTTTAATTTTTCCTAAAAGTGTTCGAACTTTTTTCCCTTGGAAAATTACATATTTTAGTTAAAAGTATATATAGATAATTATCTGAAAAATTCGAATTAACCTAAATTAAAATATGAAAATATTTAAATGAATCCTATAAGTGAAATACTTAAAATCCGAGTAAAATCTGAATTAAAACCGAGATTTAAACTATAGTATCTTAAGGTGGAGTAACTATGACTCTCTTAAGAGGTAGTTAGGTGTCTCGTCATCTAATTAGTGATGCGCATGAATGGATTAACGAGATTCCCACTGTCTCTGTCTACTATCCAATGAAACCACAACCAAGAGAATAGGCTTGGCAGAATCAACGGGGGAAAGAAGACCATGTTGAGCTTGACTCTAGTCCGACTTTGTAAAATGACTTGAGAGGTGTAGGATATGTGGGAGCTGGGAGCTTCGGCGAAAGTGAAAAGATAAAAACATAAGTTTAAATATTCAATATTTATTATTTTTAAATGGTTGATATATTTTTAAATGTTTTATATCACATTTTCATATACTTAATATATTTTTAATAATTTATTTTCAATTTTATGTTTTTGTATTTTTATGAGATTTTTAATGAAAGTAGTTTAAACTTTTCAATTTATTAGTATTTCAAGTATTTTTATGGTATTTTATGTTGAAAATATTCGAACCCAAACTAAACTCAGAGGAATCAAAAAAGTATTTCGGTACCCTGAACCCGACACAAACCGAAAAATAAAAGAATCTGAATAGATTCCCTAAACATGAACCCAAAAATCTGAAATCCGAATAAATTTGAACTGAATCTGAATGGGAACCCAAACGACCAACTAAGTTTATAAGAAATTTATATTAGCGTAAAATTTGGTAGATAACAACATTAAGATCTAGGCAAAATTGGCAAAACTATACGGTGGCAAAATTGTGCAACCAAAAGATCTTAAATTAAATTGGATGTAAGTACAAAACATATGTAAATATAAAGACATAAAAAGACAAAAAAAGAGTAGTCGTATGGGTAATGACCTAATGGCTATGTGTATTTGTATGATACAATTGGTTTCTTTTAAAGTGAATTAAGAAACCAAAAAAAAAAAGAATCTTGTAAATCTTGTACAAGTAATGAATCAATAAATTTCTTTTGAAAAATTGGTTCATCAATTTAAAATTTTAAAATAAATTTTGGGTATTGAACTTTTGATTTTCAGTAATGGCAATCCACCAATGCAGGAGCAGACGACAAGACAAGAGACTTTTGTTCTTCTCTCTGTTGTGTTGGCACATGTTCTTGTTCATGTTCTTGCTTTGAACCAAACCTTAATCCGTTGACTCTACTCTCATCTTCCGGAGCTGGTAAATTCAGATCTAAATCTAACGAGATAACCGCACTTCTCGCTCTCTTAACCGGAGCTTGAACCGGACCATCAAACGACATAGGCGACAATGACAACGCCGTGTTTGCAGTAGCCGCAACCGCTACGGCCACCGGAGAAGTTGCGGCTGCGGCGGCTACAACAGCTCCTCTATGACGTCTCATATGACCACCTAAAGCTTGACCTGATGTGAATTCAGCTCCACATATCCCACACTCATGAACCTTACTCGATTTACCGTAAACCGCAAGCGATCTATTGTTGTTATTGGCGACAACATTGTTGAGATGAAGAGAAACGGTTTGGTCATAGATTGACTTTTTGAGATCATGATCAGAGTGAAGACCCGAACCAGCTTTAGGCTTCTTATGGCTAGCTCTATGACCACCAAGAGCTTGAAAAGAAGGAAAAGTCCGGTCACATGTTTTACATTGATAAACATAATAACCGGTTTTGCCTCCACCACTAGATGTCTCTAAAAACCTTCTACTACTAGCTCTATACACATTGTGGTTGTTGTTGTTATCACATATCATAAGCTGTCTTGTTTGTTGAGGTTGTGGTTGAAGAAAATGACCTTGAGCTAAGAGGATCAAACAATTAGCCATATCTTGATCTTCTTCATCGGTTATAGCCTTTAGTGTTGTTGTTACATTGTTGTTAGAAGATGAAGATGCAGAAGATGAAGATGTCACACCATTGATATTGTTCTCCTTGGAGACAAGACTAGTTGACTCTTGTTCTTGTGAAGACACATGAGGGACGATAGAGAAAGGGATAGGAGACTGTGGACGTTGCCTCTTAGTTCTCTTCCCTTTAAGGATCAAAGATTGCTCCTTAGCGGCTGATGCCACCGCCTCTGCGGCTGCTTCCATTATTTATAGAGAGGGATTCAAGAAAGGAAGAGGCAATAATTGGAATTGAAGATGAAGATGATCAGATTTGAAGATTGTGTATATATAAATGTATGTATGTGTTAAGAGTTGTGTGGATTAGAGAGATGGATACAGAAATAGAGAGTGATTAAAGGGAGAGGAGTCAAAGAAGAGATGATACATTCTCTAAGTGTGTGGAATATGTTGGACTTGTCTTTTTGTAGCCTCTTAAATTTTAGTACTTAATTCTGTTATTGTCTTTTTTTACAATTTTCCCAACTTGGCAAACTCAACACAATACACAAGCTAGAGAGAGACAAAACATAACCAAAATGTGTAAATTTAGACAATTACTTGGGTAATTATGATTTGCCGGTTACCTAAACTTATCAATATCATTTTCTTAAAACAAACTGGATCTAATCAGTCCCTTAAGTCAATGATTTATTATGTTATTGAAATTATATTGTGAATGATATAAATAGCTTGAATATTGATATATGATCTTCTACTATACCTTACCTGGACATTCGAGTAATCAATTTGGATTCGGGTTTGGGTATAAGATTTTAGAGATAGTTCCGTATTTTAATTTTTAATCTTTGGTTTGAGTTTGATTTGATTTTCTTTCGATTTCAGTTCAATTTAGGGTATTTGAACATGTACCTTTTAGAATCATATTTATTCAATTTAATTCAGTTACTTCTTACTCAAACTTAAGGAAAATATCCTATATATAAAAATCAAATATATTTATAGAATTTTAACAAAAATTAGTTTTTTTTTAATATAATGTTAACGGTTAACAAAAATTAGTTTAATTAGTAATAAATACAACTAATGTGTTTATTCTTTAATTTTGTTACAGATATATTATGTATTTTTCGGTTCTCGGTTCGATACGAGTTTATTCTGATTCTTCAGTTATAGAAATTTAAAATATGTTCAATTATCTCGTCGATTCTTATTTGGTTTGATACCTTTTATTTTGGATCGGTTTGATTCAAATATACCAAAACCAAATGATATGAAAATGCTTATCTTCAACAATATTTTAGAAAAATATAAATTGAGGAAACAAGTGGAGAGATTACTTTTGTGAGAAAGAATGTGTAAATGGATGAAAGTGCAAGCCTGGCTCTCACGGAATCTACGGCTCTACCTTCGCCTCTCTCTACCATTACTTCATTCCATCTTTCTTCTGTTTTTGTTTTTTTATTAAAAAAATAAAAAAAATTGTATATTTACAATCTGTATATGTACGTATCTCAACGTATATGTTTGTTTGATGAATAATTAAATACATTATTCAAATTAATTTATACAATTCTTCATACACACAAACACCTCTTAAAGTCCAACTAATTTGTTGTAAGTGTAAGACGACTTATCACTAGACCTTGAAACATTAATTTAGGTCATGCTAAATAATGACCAAGTCTCTTATTGAAACTAATTCCAAAATATGTAAATTCATGAGAACTTTCCTAATGACCATATATATATATATATATATTAATTTGGTTAATTGGTTAAGTATGTTCAGACTCCGAACCTAAGCAACTCAAGCAATCGCTTGCGATCCGTTTTAAAAATGTATATTTTTTTGACAATTTTTCATAAATATTTCATTATTTAATTCATAAGTAGGTCTATTTTTTTTTCTTGTAGCCCAAAATATTTTAGGGTGTTTCAAAATCGATTTTGAATATCTTTTAGATTGACGACTTTTACATTTTCAATAATCATGAATATATACTCGCATGTAAACTAAAAGTCTATTCTTCTTTTATTTTTTAAGATATAATAGTCTGAAAACATAATAATGTAGTTCACACAGGTTGGTGTGTGTTATGTATTATAAAGTATTGTTCATGGTTGCATGATGTGAAGAGCACCCACTTCATAACAAGATATCAACAAAGGGCAACTCATCGTATTTCCAAAACATTCAGTTTATCAATCAAAATATTTAAATATCTATATTGATTTAGACTAACATTTGAAAAATTAATTTTTAATATCTTTGGAAGTTGATGTGTAACTAAACGTATTTTTTAAAAAAATTTGGTCTACATTTTTTTAGTTGAAATAAGTATTTGATATTAGAGATGAAGTATAAAGTCTAATCGCCATTGTTGGATGTAGCTAATAATTAATTAGGATAAAAATGATAAGTGACTAATTATTGCTTATTCCCAATGATTAGCGAAGAGACGATTGGATAACATGGACTGCATGTAACCATAAAATTAGGTCTAGCGCGAAGCGAATAACCGGAAAAATTACAGTATTTGTGATTTGTTTCGTTTTTAACAAATATGCATCTCCAAAATAAAGAGGCAGAATCGCCGACTTGCGAATGATCGAAAGAACTAAAACTTATAAAGAAGTTAGAAGATCTGGAAAACTAGAGAGAATTTAGAAACTCATAGCGAGAGAAAATGTATCTATTTAGTAATTAAAAACAACCATAAAAAAGTTTATCATACACACAAAGTATCTATTTTTCTAAATTGTTGGTAGAAAAATGTATTTGTAGCTAATTGTTCCCTGATGTAGTTATAATATCTAAATACAAAATGCTGTGAAATTATTTTTTTGGATCAAGTCAGCATTTTATATCTGGATCATGTGTTCGAAAGGAAGTGACTATTTTCCTTATGAGAATAAGAGCATTTTTTTTTTTTTTTCAACTGGGAATAACATTAGCTAAGAGATAGAAGTCCATTTCACAAGAGGTGAGAGGCCTTTTAATCTAGCTTCTTTAGCCAGGCCATCCGCCAAAAGATTATAACGTCTAGCTATATGATTACATCTACAATTTGCTACATTTTGCATTGAGGAGATGATATCCTCTAGGATTGGAGCGATGGTGTGGTGGCGCCATGAAGAGAGCATATCATTACTCATACCCACTGATCGATTGGCTTGCTGCAACAACTTAACTAGCTGCTGCGAATCTGTGTAGAAATCTACACCTGAGTAATCCAACCTGCTGACTTGACACACCGCCATCCTCAGAGCCTGGGCTTCAGCTTCCAAGGGGTTAGCGGCAGGAGTCATTGTTCCTTGTGCAGTAATGTTTAAACCACCGTTATTGTTCTTAAGGACCCATCCATATCTGCATCTGTCTGTGTGGGAGCTCCAAGAGGCATCTACGTAACACAGCGCATGAGCTGAACTTCTGTTTTCATCATGAGCTCTTGCATCTTGAGCTTCGACCTGGTTCTTCTCTTTGACTTCTTTTGCAGGTATTTGTTTGAAGCTTTCCTGCTGGGAATCCTGCCATAACATGTAAGATGAGTTAGCGAGATTTATAATATCGGGAATCATAATTCTGTTCCCCTGGAAGATTAATTTGTTTCTAGACTTCCACAGTTGCCATCCTATAAAAGCGAATAAGGAGCTGTTATTAGCTAGTGTTTCAAGTAGCTCCGTGATTATGTCTGCTACATTCTTTGTCGTCTGATCACCTCCTATGTGATACCGGAGAGGACTCAATTCCCACACTTCTCTTGAAACAGGACACTCAAAAAGAGCATGCTTGATCGATTCCTTGCCAACACCACATACACTACAATACTCATCAACTTTAAGGCTTCTCTTCTTTAAGTTCATCGATACATGCAAAGCTTTATGTAGAACTTTCCACCAAAAATGTTTAATTTTTGG
>OVAU01002338.1:0-12724 GCA_900406315.1 Biscutella laevigata subsp. laevigata
GCTTTTCGTAGTCGCTTTTTTGCTGTTTTCTTGTAGTGATTTCAAAGTAACTGAACAAGTTTCACTCGTAATAACACTTGTGTAAAATCATGAATAATTCAGTACTGAAACATTACTCACAGAATCATTTCAGTAACTTGTGTTTGACAACAATGTATGACTCAAAGATCTGAGATCGAGCGTATGCTTTCACTGGATTGGAGTAGGAGAGGCTAGTGTTGTCAGAGCGTTTTGGTTTATTGATATGGGCCTTGAATTAGCTTTGGGTCCATTAAAACAGTAAACGGTCGTCTTCCCGGGTTCAAAGCAGCGGAACTCTACAACGACGACTTTTTTTGAGGATTCCGATAGTCTCCACTCTGTCGAAACCAGATTGGGTAGAAGAAGAGAGTCGGTTTAACTTGGTTCGAGGCTGGTTAAGTTTTTTTTTTTTTTTAAATAATCCGTGTTTGTTCTGGGCCTTGCGGCTCATAATCTCTCCTGAGACCCGAAACCAGTCTTTGATAATACCTCGTTAAAGGCGTAAATCATTCTTCCTAATATGACTCGAATCTGGATGGCGTTGGTGCCAAGTCGCTCACTCTATTTACCACTAGGTCAATGTCATATTGGTGAGACTGGTTAAGTTGCTTAGCGTAATGAAACAAACATCGAGATTTTGTAAACAATAACTGAGTTATGAGATGGAGTGTGAGCGAGTCGAAAACTTATGCAGAGGTTGACTCAACTCGGTATACTCATGGTTCTACTCTTTCGGAAAACGGAAGAAATTCCGATACGTGATAAATATAAATATTGAATATTATTAATATATTCATTTAGTTTAAATAAATAAAATAAATATTGTGTAATCACGTTTTCGGTTTATAGTTAATTTTTTTAGCATATTCAAATATATTTGTAAAATTGTTTTATATTTTCTCATTATTTTTTTATTCGATGTGAGCTATTTTTTTAAAATATGATTTTCTTTATAATTAATTTTATATATTTATTTTGAAAAATTTCAATCACACAAAACTCAAAATTTCAAATTGTTTGTATGGATTATATATTAGTTCTATTTCTTATATATAAATAATATCAAAATAAATATAAATAAGATAATATAATAATAAAAATATTATATTATTAACATATTTTTCCTTTAATAAAAATAACTATATAATATTACATATTTTAAATATAGAAACATAATTAGTATTAGATAATATTATTGTGTAATTTTGTAATAAATTTAAGTATTGTTTTAATTTTAAGAATTCAATATAAAAAAAAACACGAAAATGGTTTTGATATTGACACATCGACCAAATATTTTTAGAGATTGACCTAATTGTACCTTCTTTTAAAAGATGTACTGAAGAGGTGAACAGATTATATCTAATTTAATCAGAAGCCAACTTATTTTTTTCTTTTCTCTAAGATCCATTTTATAAAACTTTTAAAAATATTTTTTTTCTATGGTTGTGTGTTTATTGGATAAAATATCACTAAAAATAATATATTTTGTAAATGAAAAAAATGAAAATATATTTTTTAGTATTAGTTGGAAAATATTTTAAATTCATCCACTACATTTTCAATGGAAAAGATTTTGTTTTGTTTTTTGAAAGAAAAAATCCTTTTCTTATTTAAGTTCTAAAAACTATATATTATTTTATATGAATTTTATCAAAAATAAATTTTAAAAATAAATTATTATTATTTTTTCTCTTTTTTTAGATTCATTTTTATAGTTTAAAATTAATAAATTTTATTCATAAATAACATGTTTGTGCTAAAAATATGTTAAAATTATTTAATAACTAATTTTTTTATTTAATTGACTCCTATATTAACGTTTTTCAATTTTAATTACTTAAGAATATATGGAAGGTGTTCGTGATGAGATTGCTAATGCTATATCGGTCTATCGTTAGTAATTTTTTTTTAATTTTTAATTTTACTCTTTTCTGTATTTCTTTAAATAACTTTTTTGTTGGGTGAATGAATAAATAAGAATATTATTATTTTGACGTTTTAAATAATAGAAATTTTTTTATTATCCTATTTTATATTTATTATTTATGTATTATAAGTTTAATCTATATTTTAAATTGAAAATTTAATTCTTTATTATTTATTAATAAATATCTAACAAAATTATTTAAAATAAAAGTCACAGTCCTTACCATCTAATTTTACCAATCAAACTTTTATCAATTTTAAAAGTAACAGTCAAAGTCATTATAATCAAAAGTCTTTACAGTCAAAAGTCTTAAAAGTTTCCAGCCGGATAGTTAACCAACAAATTTATAGAACTTTACAGTTGATAAAAATAAAAGGAACGAAATTAAACTAATTAAAAGGAACAGATATAGGTTTTTTTTTTTTTAATTGTTGACAAAAAAAAAAAACCTATTTCTGTTCAATTGGAATGATGATGACCGGTCGGTCTAACCAAAGGGATTTAAAAGTCGAATTTAACCAAAAAAAGACACATGAAAAAAAAAAAAAAAAAAAAACATGAGCAATAGTGCGCGTCTCATCAGGGCTTCAAAACGCAACGTTACATCTTAATACTATTATTTTTTTTCTCTCTCGTTTAACATAACAAAAAACAAAAAACAAAAAAAACAAAAAAAAAACTGACTTGGATTTTTATGTCCAAGAGCACAAAAAAAAGAAGGAAAAAAAACAAAAAGAGTAAAAGCATTGAACATCTTCGGACATCAGAGTCAAATTAGGGCACAAGACTCGTCGAAGAAGGAAGCCATGGGAAGAAGAAAACTAGAGATCAAGCGAATCGAGAACAAAAGCAGTCGACAAGTCACTTTTTCCAAACGACGCAATGGTCTCATCGAGAAAGCTCGACAGCTCTCGATTCTCTGTGAATCTTCGGTCGCTGTTCTCGTTGTTTCCTCCTCCGGAAAACTCTACAACTCCTCTTCCGGTGACAAGTAATAAGTTCTATTCTCCTTCTGGGTCTCGCTTCTTTTTTCTCTTTGGTTTAATCACTTTCCCGATATATAGAAAACTTTAAATCTAAGGCTTTGGTTTTATTCCTTTGATGATTCAACTCAGATTTCCTCTTTGTTATGTGTTTGACGATAGCTGATGCGTAAGCTTAAACCTAATTTATGATTAAGCAATGTGGTGGCCGGCTTGAATATATGTTCTTGGTGTTCGATCGTTTCGTTCTTTTTCATTTTTTTAAGATCAATTTTTGTTTCTCTATTTTTTTTTTTTTGAATTTTTAATATTGCATGAGATTCAAGAAATTTTTCTACACGTGGTCATATGTTCTCTATGTGATTTTAAGCAATCTCTGTATCGCTACTTCAACTGTTGTTCACTTTCAAGATCCATTTTTTTTGCATATAAAAAACCAATATGTACATTGTGAAATTTTGATCCTAAATGTATTGTAGATTGCATGTTTTGTAACTTTTCTTTGATTGATGATTTGTTCATTAAGTATAGTCTAAATTAAGGTTTATGATGCTTGAACAATTTTTGAAATTGATACTTGCCACACATGTTAACATTACTTATTGTGCCCTTTTTTATAAGATTGACCAGCTTCAAACTCTTGAGTTTGTTTGAGGCTGGTCAATCTTATATCACTTTTCTTCTTGCAATGAATTTAATTTGGGTTTCTTTACAAAGAAACTCTAAACGTTTCACCAAGTAGAAACAGATTGCCGGTTTCTACCTGTAGGAACCACTAGACTAGAAGAAGTCGTTCAATGAATCTAATCTCCTTTTTATCTTTGGATCTGGATATTCCTTACCTCGTGAGTCGTGACCTTTTGACATTTTTCTAGAATGCAATTACAATGAACAAAACGAAACTACTTTGAAAGTTTTTATATTGTTTGTGTTGATCCTAGCTATTTAAAGGTTAGAGAAATCATAGATGGGATAAGAAAAAATTTGTCTTCTAGAATTGAAAATGTAACACTTGTCACTGTGTTTATATAGTTGTTTTGACAATTGAATTGACTCATATCTCCTATATATTACATAGAATAAATTCTCTACTTTTAAATGTGAGATATTGTTTCATAATACGAGATGATAACTCTTTTTGCCATATGTATTGATATAGGAATATCAAACATGAACCAATGAACTACTTTTGGGTTCGGATTGATTATAGATTGGGTTGAATAGTTTGAATCGAGATCTCACACTAATTTAAGTTCATGATCTTTCAATTCAAAACTAATTGACATGGGTGGTTTGATTCATAAATTCAATATTAATATAATTTGATTTACTGTTATATTTATATATGTACCTAAAAATCCAATAAATTATTGTAATTAATCTATATGAGAAGGAAAATTATGTAGAACATAATTATCATATACTAAAAATTATATTTAAATTATAGTAATTATACTATACATTGGAAAAAAAAATGGAATATTGTGAAATTTAAAAAGAGAGATAAATTAGGATCCTGTTGTAAAGAATAAATCAATTATCAACATTTGATTTTTATAATTATTTTAATTTATAAAATTATATTTAAAATTAGTTTTTAATATTTTCTAAGTAGGATATTTAAAAAAAAACGAAATTAAATATTATAACTATATTTTTTATCGGGAAAAATGTCAAAAAAAAAGCAGGAACTTACACATTTAGGCCATTTAAAGCATGAACTCTGCTCTAGGTCAATTAAATCTTATAGTTTTGTTGATTTTTATTTTAAATCACAAACTTTTATTGACTAGATCAAATTAGACATAAGATAAAATTAACTAAAAAAAATTAAACAAACGGTGTTAACATTTTATTTAAAATTCTGTTCTGTAGTTTTAAAATTAAAAAATTGCTAAGTACTATCGATCAATTGAACACAAAATTCTCAATTCAAACTAAAATTCCTATTTTATCTCTCGAATATTTCTCTCACTCAACCAACCCGAAATCTCATATTTTTCTGGCGATGTTTCTGAGATTATCAATTTTCTTCAAAAATGCTTATATCATAGTGGATTATCAACACGTTAAAATTTCCTTGTCCTGTAACTTTTGTTCCTTGTTGCTTTTCTTTCTCCTTTAAAAGTCCATCATAAAGAAAAGTTGCAATGTTGTCAAAGAACAGCAGAGATGCTGTTAAAGAACATATTGCTACTTAAATCTACTGATCTCTGAATGGCAGCAGTATAAACAAACAACTATGTGTACTGCTACTTGATTTAAATGTAACATTGCCTTCTCTTGTATTTAATGGATAGCAGAGTTATACTGCCTCTGGTTTCAGTGAGATACTTGTCCTTTTCTTCTAAACGTGATAACCTCTGGTTTGAACATATCAGTGACAGAATGCAAGGTTTCTCTAATAGTATTTGGGTTTGGTTTGTTCTTATTTTAAAATCTGCAAAGATATACGTGAGCTTCTATTTCTATCAACCAAGTTTTTACATCAATGTTTCTGTTTGGTTTGGTTTTGCTTAAGTTGTTGTTCTAATGCATTCTTGTTTTGTCCTTGTTATCTGCAGCATGTCCAATATCATCGATCGTTATGAAACACAACATAGTGATGAGCTTAAAGCCTTAGTAAGTTAGCTAAGGAACATCATTAAATATTCTCTTGGATGCGGCTTTAAAGGTCATGATTCATGAAGTGGATATATAGAAGCACTGGTCGAGCCTGAGATAACTCCAAACCTAATTCTCTAGAGTTACCATCTCTCACAGTCTCAGACCTTACTGATCCTTTATCCCATGTGCAGGATCTTGCTGAAAAAACTCGAGATTATCTTCCACACAAGGAGTTACTAGAAACAGTCCAAAGGTTAGCATTAAGACACCTTTTTTTCCTCTTCTTCTGATAAAAAAAAACTACTCTCTGTTCTTTGCCTACTTATGAATATGCAGCAAGCTTGAAGAACCAAATGTCGATAATGTAAGTGTAGATACTATGCATTCGTTGGAGGATCAGCTTGAGACTGCACTGTCCGTTACTAGAGCTAGGAAGGTATTTATGTTGCTACTAATTAGTGATTGAACCAAATGTCAATTTGTCAGATCTTGAAGAACCAAATGTCAATTTGTCAGATCTTATAGTTCTAGTTTGACATAATCGTTAATGTCTTGTTGCAGGCAGAACTAATGATGGAGTTTGTGAAGACCCTTGAAGAGAAGGTTAGTAATTGGTTTTATTTGCTATTTAGAGGCCATTTTTGTAGGCTATGCTGATTCTCTAAGTTTAGATCTAGATACATCTGTAGGTCTTGTCTTAGTTCCCGATATGTTCTTGGCTTCATTCAAATGAAACCCTAACTAGAACCCTAAAAAAGGCAGTATTATATCAAACTCTTGATCAAATTCTACTTTGGACGAAACACAGGATTTGGATAATGATATGCTTTATGTTTCTAGAAGGAAACCTGTCCACAGTTAGCTTTATAGAACTTGTTAGGAACTAATGACCTTATGTTCTTGTCTAAACAGGCGATGCTGTTGAGAGAAGAGAACCATGTTCTGGCTAACCAGGTAACATTTACAGTCTCTTATGCTTCTAGAAGCTAGTTAATCACTTTAAAAACTCATGAATATGATAGAGAAACAAAAGAAGATACACAAAAAGCCATGTCTTAGCTATACAATTTACAAAACAAAAGAAATGCTTTTTCAGTATAGATTGATTTATTGTTAATATGTAGTAGCTGTAGAAAAGGAAATGTAAGAAAGTTTCTTACAGATAAGAGAGAGCAAGTTTCTGGTAACAGAGGATGAGATGTCACCAGCAGCAAATAGCTCCGGTAAGAAAATACCCAGGCATCTCCAGCTTTTCAAGGAAACTCTCCATCATTCACCTCTGAGTTTTCACCTTACCTCAAGGTCTGATTCAGAAGTGAAATTAAAAAAAAAACAATTTGTAATCGTTAAAAGCTGCATAATCTCAAATCATCATCATCGTGGAGATTAGTTATAGGTATACAAACATAAGCAGTTTTCTTGTGTGTGAAAAATAATTCTAAAACCAAAGATGTTTATGTACCTTTAGTAGACAAGATCAGAGGTTGTGTGTTTATGTTTTTGTCTGAAAAGTACCGATTGGGTTTAAAGGTAGTTCTGCTTTACTTCACGCTGAAGAACCCTACTCTTTTCTTTTACCCTTGTTTGACTTTTCTACTTGTTTAATTACTACTTGTCTTATATATGGATTCAATTTCTGATTTGGGTTGATTTGATTAAATTTAATTAATATTCTAGATGTAAAATATATTTATAGATTTTTATTGTATATCTAATTAAAATATCTAAATTTTAATTAATTTATTAAACTATTTTAATTTTATGGTATTCAAAAGTTGGTTCGGTTACCAAAAAAAAATTGTATCCACTAAGAGTTTTACTAATTTCGGTTGAGATTCGGTGCGATGAATTTTGATTCGATTAAAAATTATTATTTGATTTGGTAATTTATCCGGTTCTAAATAAAATAAGAACAGGACGTGCCAATTGTAGCCCAAAAATATAAATGTGCAAATTTTAATGGGCTCAAAATTCTATAATATGCCCATAGTCGGGCCCAACCAAAATTAGCTTAACGATTTATCTTTGTACTTCACGACACGAAGCAAAAGACAGGAAACGGATAACGATAAATCAAGACTAATAATCCGACGTCGTCTTACAAGTCGAACCGCCGAGTCAGCTTGAAAGGTCGCCCTGGGATTTTGGTTTCGGTTATCATCCAATAACCGATCGGAAGCTATTTTCAAAAGAGTTCGGTTTGGTTAACGTTCCGGCGAACCGAACCAATCGATTAACCAATTTTTTTTAATAATTTGAAATTAAACTGAAATACCCAAACCGATATTAACCGAATTAACCGATACCACCCGAATTACATAAACCGATCCGATATTATCCAAAATTTTCCAGTATGACTTAAAATTCGGTTAGTTGTGATAAATTTTATAATACCTGAATTAATCGAAAACTGTACCGAACCAAAATTTTATTTGGTTCAATTCGAGAACAAAATTGAAAATCGAAAAAATGGAAAAAGCCGAACCGTATTGACTCGAACTGAACCGAATCGCAAAGGTATTCATTAAATCTAAAACATACAGTACTTATCACATCAGGTGTAACATCTCAATCTCTCTCTCTCTCAATCATATTTTTCACCGGATTTTCTTAATTTTAATTCTCTTCGACATTGTCACGACGTGAAACCCATTAATTCAATTTACTAATCTAGAAAGACAAACAAAAAGATCCGTAGATTAACAGATAGAGACGATGTGGTAAAGAAGAAGAAGATGCGTCAATATAGTATGAACAACAGAGGAAATAATGATGAAGAAGACGACAACAATGGAGTTTTCAATGGTATTTCTTCTTTAAACGATTTACGTACATCACAAGAAAAAAAATCTAAATCAAATCAAATGTTTTTTTAATATCAATCAAATGGATCATGCTTGTTAGATTTGGATCAGCAACGATTGGCTTCTGGAAAGAAATCGATAATTGACAACACTTGTCCAATGATTTTGAAGACTGTTTCTGGTAAATTTGATAATTTCTGGGTTTTTTGGTTAGGAATAAATTAACACTATTCTCATGATTACGAAAGCGAAATCAAAACACTTATTTTTATGGGTTTTCTTGTAAAATTGTTCAGAGAGAAATTCAAGTCCTGAAATTGAAGGCTTGAATCTATCGAGTTTCGATAAGCCAATGGCACCAACAACAGAGATTCGTGAACTCAGGTTTGAAATTACTCAATTTCTCTCTACTAATCTCTCTGTTTTTCTTATTTCAGAATCAAATTCTCTGTTCTTTGAAATAATAATCTCAGGGTGTTTCTAGCTACGTGGAACGTAGGAGGAAGAACACCAAACAACGATCTTAACCTCGAAGACTTCTTACTCGTTGAAGGCACAGCAGATTTATATATCTGTGGGTATGAATTTGGATTTATAGTCCTTTCAATCTTATAACAATTCTTCTATTTGATTGCTCATTTTGTATCTCAGGTTTCAAGAGATTGTTCCACTAAGTGCAGGAAACGTATTAGTAGTTGAAGATAACGAGCCAGCAGCTAAATGGTTAGCTCTGATAAATCAAGCTTTAAACAAACCGAAACAAGACTCTGTTTATTCAAACGCAGCTTTCTCTTCTTCCAGAACTACTACTTGTAGTAGTAGTAGTCTTTGTGGTAATGAAGAGTCAAGAACACCAAGTAGTCTTGGTTTCTTTCAAAGACCCAATCTTAAAGTTCTGAGCAGAAACTTTAGAGTCGATTCAAGCCTTCTCAAGACTTGCAATTGTCCGCTTATCGATACTTCAGTTGGTGATCCTATTACAGATAACAATACAGAGATAGAGAATTTTAGGGTTCATGAGAATTTCTTGTTTGATGATGTTCCTGCAACTACGATGATTCCTGGAAAATTGAGTTATAGATTGATTGCGAGTAAACAAATGGTTGGTTTGTTTTTATCTGTTTGGGCTAGAAAAGAGTTGATTCCTCATATATCTCATCTTAGACTTGATTCTGTTGGAAGAGGAATCATGGGTCGCTTGGGGAACAAGGTAAAACACCCTTTTTAATTTCTACGCAAGATTATAACAAGCAGATCAAAATATCTAAATCTTTGTGTGTGTTTACAGGGATGTATTGCTATAAGCATGTCCTTGCACCAAACGAGCTTTTGTTTTGTGTGTAGCCATTTGGCTTCTGGTGAGAAAGAAGGTGATGAGCTAAGAAGAAATGCAGACGTAACTGAGATTCTGAAACATACTCAATTTCCCAAGATCACCAAGAACCCTAACTGTCGCTCACCCGAAAGAATTATTGATCACGAGTAATGTTTCCATGAAACTATAATCCTTTGTGTCTAGAGTACAAGCAACTAAAACACTCTGTTTTAATATATTTGCAGTCGAGTGCTTTGGCTTGGTGATTTGAATTACAGAGTTGCTTTAACCTATGAAGAGACAAGAGAATTACTTGAAGACAATGATTGGGATACTCTTCTTGAGAAAGATCAGGTTTTGTATTGATCTTATAATCTTTAAATTCTCGATTCTTTCGCGGTATTACCAACTTTTATGATCTGTAATGATTCAGTTAAACTTAGAAAGAGGAGCAGGAAGAGTCTTTTCTGGATTTCAAGAAGGTCAAATCCTTTTTGCTCCAACTTATAAGTACTCTCATAACTCAGATGCTTACACCGGAGAAACCACCAAGTCCAAGAGAAAACGCCGTACTCCTGCCTGGTACTATCCAAAAACTCCTAAATCTTAAAACACAAAGAAACCGTTGTGTGTTTTACATTTGGATATTTTTGCAGGTGTGATCGGATTTTATGGAGAGGTGAAGGAATAGAACAGCTTTCATATATCCGAGGAGAATCGCGGTTTTCGGATCATAGACCGGTTTGTGCAATCTTTGCAGTAGAAGTTGATGTGAAGAGTCTCAACAATGGTAGATTGAGAAAAGGTTATTCTTGTGTTGCTTCAAGATTGACTCCTGAAGATTTCATTCCACAAACGCATAGTTTTTACGACTAATATTGTTTCTTTCTTAAAATTGTTTGTATAGCTTTGATCATCAACAAACAACCACAACATTGTAACTAGATAACATTCTAAAAGTTGAGATCTTTCTCAAAGTTGAGACATATAAATATCTCTGTCTTCGCAACCCATGTCCCACAAAGAGAAATCTTCCTCGTTCATGGTCTGATTCGAATCAGAATGATCTGTTTTATCTACGAGCCCTATATCAGAACAATTCAAATCATGTAACCTTTCAAACCAGAGATAATCGAGCCAGTTTCCATCTTGATTATGATAATCACTGACGTCTTCTGCTTTCGAGCTCGCGCTGTAATCATCATCACTCGTAGTCGTCGACTTGACAAACTGGTCTGAGCTACCGCCACTACTCTGGATTATCGGTTGTTCTTCAGTCCCGTAGAGACATTCCATCTCGTGACCTGTTCTCAAATTCTTGTCGATGAATCCTGAACTCACATCACTCGAAGGACAACGCGAGTTTTGACAAGTGTAGACATTAGACAACCTCGCTTCTTGCTCTACAAACTTGCCTTTTCTCTTGTTACCCAACGGTTCTTGATTTTGATCTACAGGAAAATAAGCATTTAACTGCGATAATTCTTGATCAACCCTTTTGTCTTTCCTTGTTAATATGACCGGTTCTTGTTCAAGACGAGTTAATTTTGCTAAATCTTGACTTTGATCCTCCTCATCAATGTCGTCGGAGATCTTAAGGCGTTTGAGAAGAGCTTCTTCTTGATTTAACACACGAGACCAAGTATCAGTCTCTTTAGCCATCATCTTATCTTGCAAACATTTGGAATGCCTCGCGAGACGTCTCACTCTCTCCAAATTAGGCGACATGTGTTTAATCACAGCAGCTAAAACACTAACTTTCCAAGCTTTTCTAAGATCATGCGGTTTACGATACGGTGGTGGACCGTGCTCAAACGCCGCAGCCCCTTGCTCTCCCCACCATAACTCCGTCCCGTCTGGCCACCACGGTGGAGCCAAACCTTTTTCCAATGGGAATCGCCGTTGCGGTGGAACGCAATGTTGCATCAAAGCTGATAACAACGAGCCTAACGTAGTGTCTTGTAACTCGTGAAGCATGTGGATATAAGAATTTGGATCTAAAGATTCGTTTGATGAGAGTAACTGAGCAGCAGCTAGTGTCAAGTAATCAGAAACAGCGTTTGGTGCGGTTTGATCGAATTGAACGTTTTCTTTCCACCAACGTCTTAAACTATCTGAAGATCCGGTTACCGGTTTACCTTTTTCCGGTACGATACCGTAAACGAATCCTTTAGCTTTGCAAACTTCCATTATCTTCATCATGTACTTCAACACCGAATCTTGAGATCGAGCCATCTTCTTGCGACGTGAAGCTTCTGCTCGGCGCACGATAGCGGAAGAGGATGCTGACGTGGAAGATGACGGCGAAGAAATAACGATGGGATTATCTCTTTGTTGCTGTTTGAGCTTAGACATAAGGTTCCGATCTTTCCACATGCGTTTCTTGAGATCATCGTAGCTGATTTCTTCACTGAAACGGTCAAATTCGTCTTCATCTTCTTCGTAATCATCATCTTCTTCGTCTTGAATTGGACTAAGTGGTTCCAAATCTTGAACCTTAACCATTTTTACACTCTAATTGTGTGTGTTTTACTAACAAATGAACAGTAGGGAAAGCTCGAGTTAACGTTATATATACATGATGATTGATTGATACTATTGGCGGTTTCCAACAATTCATGGATCGTGATATCTTATGTCATAGCTCATGTCAACAATAAAACGGACATGACAATTATTTTAAGTAAAAGTAAAAAGAGGAGGTGTGCATGTTGAGTAAGGGACGTGTCGAGAATCTGCTAGTCTTGTCTGAAATAGAATAATGTTTTCTTCGTTCGGTTTAAATAAAATAATGTGTTTTAGCTTCGGGAATTAGCAAACTGTGAGCTAAAATTCCGTAAGTGATGAACTTTTTTACATCATTAGGAATGTCATATATTTGACATTTAAAAAGTACAACTAAAAAAAAAATGATGTCGGTGAATATCTCTGAAACCTACGTATATTATTTTAAATAGTAGAACAAAAAGCAAACATTCTTTTTTTTTTCTTTCTTGAGATTTATTACAAAACAGAACTTATAGGACCATGTCCATTAGGACATCTAAAGAGTATCTGTGACATC
>OVAU01002339.1:0-12722 GCA_900406315.1 Biscutella laevigata subsp. laevigata
AAATTGTCTAGAACATCACTTATTATGAAACGGAGGGAGTAGTATATATTATGGGACAGAGGAAGAAGTACTCCCTCTGTTCCTTAATATTTGATGTTTAAAGGTTTTTCACGTTGATTAATAAAACACAAAAATATCATTTAATTTCTCTCTTTTTCATAAAAACCCCATTAATTTCATCTATTTTAACCAATCAAAAACCATACTGCATAATATTAATGGTTTTTAACTTTAAATTTTTGCATTGATAATCGAAAACATCATTTAAATTAAAACACAAATAAAAACCTAAAACATCACTTATAGAGGAACGAAGGGAGTATCAATTAGCAATGTCTCGAAATGCATGTGTCTACCTGGAATCTGAGTCATACCACATTAATGGTTATGTTAAGAACAACAATGTAAATGTTGAAATTAGCACGAGTTTCATAATTCAGTAATTAAATTTAAATGAAGTTACATTCATGTAGAAATTAGCATTGTCCTAAATGGACTATTTTCCCGTAATTCAGGGCAGTTCAAATCAATTCATATCGGTTAACTTGGGTATGGAAAATGGACTATTAATTTATTTTGTTCAACTAATTCAACTATTCATTTGTTTTGTTCATTTTGTTCAAGTAAAATAGTAAAACACAATGAAATTGTTTTTTAAGAACATTAATCTATATTATAAATTAAGATTTTTCTTTAGAGGGTTTTTTAGAGCTTGACATTTGTCAACATACCATTGGTTATTAAAACTTAATGTGATAATTAAATTAAATAAATTAAAAGTAAATTTTAATACTTATTAAGTCTAATTATTATATTTAAAACTTATACCCTTTAATTTTTTCACAATATGTAACCTACATCTTAAAACTTATATTTAAAATTCTAATTAATTATATTTAAAGTTCATAGTTATTAATTTCAAAATCAATTTGTAACATATATCCTTAAAACTCCTCTTCAAAATTCTAATTAATTATAGGTAAAGCTCATAATTAATAATTTATCATCATAATTTGAAGCTTCAAATAAAATATGAGTAATCCCTAGATCTTACGTATTTCTATATAGAAATATAGGTTATGACTAAGTTAGACATTAATTTAATAAATTAAAGGTAATTTTTGAATAAAGGGTTTAAATATTTAATTTCAAAACTATAACTAAGTAATTGTAACATGATTCACTAAAACTTAAAACCTTAAAATCTCTAAGTAATTTTTTATAATATCCCTAACTATTAATTCTTTCTACATTTAATTTATACCACATAAATTCGTGACCGTTTTTTCCCAATATGTAACCTAAATATTTAAATTTTTTTTTATGTTACACTTATGTATTTCTATATAAATTCATAAAACTATTACTAAAATTTTCATAACAAAACCCTTTCAAAATATTATGACATAAAAAAAACTCTCATACACATATTCTACTGTTCATTCAATAGATAACAATATTGAATCACAGTGTATTGTTGTTCGGTTTTTGCACACTTGAGAAGCATGTGATTTCAGAAGAAATAACGTTATGCTCAGCGTTGACTGTTTGTTTGTCGATGAAAAAGTATAAGCAATTTCAATCATTTAAACAACTATATTTTCAATCATATCTTCTTGTCTGAATTTTCTTATATATCATTTAGGAAAAACTCGCTTTTCAAATTTCATGACCAATTCTTCCAAATACAAGAAAGACCTATGTTTGTCATTGTAACTAATATTTTTCTTTTTAACAAGGAGACAAATTTATACAAGGAAACAAATTTTAAGGAAATAGAATGAACCAATTACAGAGAGATGCAAAAAAACAAAACAATGCATCAGATTAGCATTTTGAATCATTATGCAATATAAGGTGAAGCCATGCCGGACCACCCAAGGCAAGATACGATCAGAACCGATCGCCCCTGAGCACACTTGCAACAATAGCAGAGGCAACATAATTAGCGGAAAGAGATATGGGCTCAAAGTAGGTTGACGAAAGCGAAGGGGACGAGAGAGATATCGGCTAAGCGGAACTTAGGCCAGTCTCTCGGGTTCAATATTGCATCCAGAGCATTTGAGTTACAAGATTCAAAAACCACGCTATCAATATGAAGATCCTTAAGGCTATTCAAAGCCCAAAGAATGCCGGAAATATCAGCTTCTAGTTTGCTCGTTTTTCTAGTAAGCGCATCCCTAGAATGAAAGAGCATTTAACCTGAAGAGTCACGAAGAACCCAAGCAGTGCCACAAAGCGAATCAGAGTTCCTCCAATTAACCTGAACATTGCATTTAACCATACCAAGAGGCGGTTTTGACCAGTAAACATGCAGTTGTGGAGCATATGATTCTTAAACTAAACCCACTGCTTGTTGAGCACTAAACCAGGCAACAAAGTCATCAATTGCACGAGATACAATAGAGCTTAGGTCTTCACAGATTCCTTTAAAGAGAACAGAGTTCGATTCTTCCAAATTGCCTAGATAATCCTGGGAGTGACACTTCTTATTGCTTCAGGAATAGAAGAATTGTCCATGAAAGCGAGAAGAAAACCAATATTAAAGTCCATAGACAAAGGAGAGAATTCATTACTAGGAGATGAAATGTTGTTGAGGGCTAAAATTTGTCTTGAAGGATGGCAAAGGAAGATAGCATGGTCAATTGTTTGAGATGAAGAAAAGCAAATAGGGCAAGAAGAGTTATGTAAGACTTTTCGGGACACCAACCTGTCAGCAAACGAGAGAGCTCTCCAAAAGAAGGCTCGGAGTTTAGGAGGAGCAGAGATGTGCCAAACCTTCAATTTCAAAATGTTCCGAGTGAAAATCTAAGAAGATAATGGAGGATCATTAGGTGCAGATGAAGAAGAAGTCAACCAGTACCCACTTTTAACAGAAAATGCCCCATTATTGGTGAAGAGCCAAATATACGAATCAGGCTGCAACATATTAGTGTGAATGCTTTTAATTTTGGGAATATCATATTCCACAAATAGGGCATGAAGACGATGATCGATCCAATTGCCGCGAGAGTCTAGAAGAGAATCCACTTGAGCGGATTGAGTTGAAATTCCTTGTTTTGCAAATGGAGGTCTCGGGTGAGTTTCCATTATCCAGTTATCAAACCACATAGAATTAGAAAGACCATTACCAATCGATTTCAAGAGCCCTTTAAAGAGAACATCTCTACCAAACGTAACACTTCTCCAAGCGTAAGAGGGAGAAGATCCAAGGATACTATAAAAAGGAGGAGTTTTTGAAGTACCTAGCTTTAGAGAAATTGGCAAGGAGAGTATTTGAGTGATAAAGGAAGTGTCAAGCCTGCTTAGCACGGAGAACCTGGTTGAATAACTTGATGTCTTTGAAACCAAGGCCTCCTTTTGATTTGGTTGACATATCTTTTCCCAAGCAACCCAATGGATGTTTTCCTTTTATTTCTTATCATTCCACCAGTACTGCGAGAAGGCCGAGGTTAAACTGTGGAATTGAGATTTTGAAAGTTTGAAGCAAGACATGGCATAGACTAGGAGAGCTTGAACAATCGATTTCAACAGAATTTCTTTGCCTCTCAAAGATAGTGATTTCTCATACCAACCGTTTAATCTCTTCTTTAACTTCTCAGTTATGAATGCGAGTAAATCTTTCTTAAAACTGCTAAAGAAATCGGGGAGTCCAAGGTAGAAGCTCGACCCATCCTGAATAGCAATTCTTGAGAGTGAGCTGATAAGAGAGCTGGATATAAAATCAATGCCAGAACCAAATGTAAGGGAAGATTTTTGGAAATTCATAATCTGCCTTGAGACTTTAAGGTAAGAAGAGAGAGTGTTTAGGAGGTTGATGTTACTCAGGTTTTATCCTAGATAGCAAGTATACAAACGGTCAATTGTAGTATTTAGGGATCGAATCTACAGAGACTAAAAACTAACATGAAGAGACAAGCAAGACTGAGTGATGGCTAAGACAGAAATAAATGTTGATTTAGCAGGCACTGGTGAAGTGATAAAACCAGTAAAAAAAGCAACGGGGTGATTATCAGATAAGTAGGCAATCAGACTTAGGGATCAAAAGAGTTTTTTGCGGGAACAATTCAGATATGTGGTTGAGAAAAGAATTGGAGATCTCAAAACACAAATTAGTTTTTGGACTAACTCGTTGAACACCTCGCGTTCGTCACTCAACGCTCAGCAAGAGCATTAGCTAGTAGTTAATCTAATTCGGTCTGCTTCACTGGGGTTGATCGTTCCTGGTTGTCAGGCAGGATCGATCAATTCTAGGCTCTTCTAGTTATTGGTTTGGGTGATCCGATTTGGTGCTTGTCAGGCTCGGATCTACCTAATTAGTCTAGACTTGATTTGTCAGGTCAAGTCATGCTTCAAAACAGTAATTAATAGAGGATCCTTTAGATGCCAATCTAGGTGATTTAATTGGTGTTTGTCAGACTTGAATCAACATAAACCTTAGATCCAATTTGTCAGATTAAAACTAGGTTACAGATCAGCCTCTAAAGGATTCAACTTGTCTTTTCTCTAAACCTAATATGAACAAGAATCCTAGCAGGCCCTTTTGTGTAACCCTAGATCCGATCTTATGATCTACTCAGACATAATCATAGCAATCAAACAAAGCATGGTTGAAAGCATAAATGAATACTCAATAGAATCAAAACAGGGGTTCCAGATACAGAGTTGTCAATTCTAAATCTATCTCCCCTAGCAAATCAATGATCAAAAACCCTAAGTGTAGAAAACAATAAAACTAAAAAATAGAAAGAAAAGCGTGCTGAAATTCGTATCTCTCTGGTGCTTTTATAGCCTTCGAGATTCAGATGGGATTGGGCTTCAAATCAGGAAGATCCGTGGAAAGTCGGTCTCGTGGTTCGATCGAACACCCAGAGGTTCGATCGAACCATTATGATTCTTCTGAACAAATACTGGTTTCCTCGCTTCATCCTGAACGGTCTTTGACTCTGGATAAGGTTCGATCGAACTCGGGCTTCGTTCCTTCTAGGCCTCGTTTTCAAAGGATCAGGCCCAGAAGGCCTTGTTCGAGTGAAGGTTCGATCGAAAAGCTCTCTAGAACTGTTGTCCAGATGGAACAGGCTTCTCTAGAAATTCTCCAAAAGCTCTCTAGAACTCTCCTATTTTGAATCTCCTCTCCAGACCTGTAAAAACCCGAAAGGAGACAAACTATCTCAAAAAACACATTAATAACTCGTAAAGTGGTTTAGAATCTCATCAAAAGATGGGATTTAAACCACAAAAATCAGGACATGTCAATTCCCCCAGACTTGAACATTTGCTTGTCCTCAAGTAAAGACAAGTCTAAGAAAAAGGCAAATTGTAGGAACTCTGTTCTCCTCAACTAATTGTAGTCTAAAAACAGCTTGTTGATCATACACAAACTAAAAGTGATAGCACATTATCCCCAATTCCCCCACGATGATCTCCCAAGCCTGCTCATACTCTGAACCTCCACTTGAATGGATTCTGCATTCAAATCAGCTGACTCACTACATTCATTAAAGAGAGCATGAATTTATTTATCAAAGAGTTTTTCCAATCAGGAAAAGAGGGTTCGGTTGCAAATAGGCTGTGTGATTGTGAAGCTGATGTGTTTGGGGTGCATAATGAAGAGAATGTCCAGAAAGAGTCATGTCAGTATGCAAAATCATGAGAGAGAGTGAGTAAGTGAGGATCTTGACCTATCATACTGCTAGTAGCTGGAATCTTCACCCAACTTGAATTAAATCTAGTAACTATAAACCAAATACCAAAGTCTACTTAAATCGTTCACACCCTTTTTATCTTCCTCCTCTTTTCTGTAAAAGTAAGTACATAGATTTTTAAATAAAAAAAAATTTTGGTTGAAAGAGGGGGATTCAATCGAACTATTTTTGTTCGATCGAACAATGCAATCCCGAGAAAAGGGGTTTGATCGAACCAAGTAAGTTCGATCGAACGTTTCCCTTTCCGAGTGTTTCCAAACGATTTCCAGAATAGCAGACAATTTCAATAATCAGTTCCTAGTTCAAAGCGTCCAACAACAAATCTTATAATTCCACCCAATGCTATACTTCTATTGCTAAGAAAAACACACAAGCATTGCAATCAGATCATGATTATTGTTTAACCACTTAGGATTCCAACTATCTAAATGGCAGTAGCAGGACCAAGTTAACTCAAACTCTCTCTATAGATTTTACACATGAATGAACTCCTAATGACAACAAAAGATAGACATCTGTGGCTAGAAAAGAGGTTTTGGTTCAGGGAATGTTACCGAACTAAAGATGAGTTCAGCCACTCAGGATCAGAAAGAGTGGAAAAGGGTGGAACAAATCATGAGCGTATCTACTTCTCTTTCCTGATATCAAAATCTTGACAAGAAAATTTAAAAATCAAGTTAGGTCATAATGGAAAGTCAGCCTCAGATCCAACAAAGCTCTACCAAGCCTTGGTTTTCTAGGAGAGAGTTTGGTCATGTGGTTCCTTAGTTTTCATGTACTAAACAACAAGAAGTTGCGTGATATGCATGGTTTTTATCCGGATTTTGATCATCTTACTTACTCATTTAGTATAGTTTAAGTTGCATTTATAGTATTTTAGGATTGCAATTGTGCATATTTTGCATCCCAGGTGATCGGGGAGAACTAAGACGAGAATCAGGATCGTTTCGGGACAAAAAGAACGTAAAAGGACCAAGATGCAGAAAAGTCAACGCAGTAGAGATTGACCAGGATCGACCAACTGGATCGAGTAGACTTGGTCGATCCACCCAAAAGGGTAAAGATCCAATCTTGGATCGACGAAGAGGATCGATCAGTCTTGGTCGATCCAGACGTCTAAAGATCCAAACTTTCTGGATCGACGGAAAGGATCGTCCAGACTTAGTCGATCTAGATCACCAAAGGTTGCATTTTTATGGATTGACGGAGAGGATCAGGGAGCGGTGGTCGGTCCAATGCAAAACCAAAAAGTCAAATATGATATTTCAGAGTTGACCAGCCGTTTTTACCTCTTTTGGAACCCCTATTTAAGCCTTTTAAAACCTAATTTCTCCTAAGTTTAGTTTTCTTTTTGCCTCTTTTGCTACTTTTGTGAATATTTTGAGAAACAATGCTATGTTTTGATCTAAGTTTTATTTGAATGAAAGTTTGAAGTTTCTTTTATCATCTTCTTCATTTCTTTGTTTTTAAGCTTTTGATTTCAAGTTTTGATCATGCTAAAGCATGAATCCCTAATGGGATTTTGTGTTTTAGAAATGATTTGTGAGTAGATCTCTTTTCTAAGTAAATGGATTAAGGAGATTGGGTGATTAGGGAATAGATGTTGGTGCTTAGATTTTAATTTTTTCATGTTCTTCATGCCTTTGTGTTCTTAATNTTTGTGTTCTTAATGCTAAAATGGAACTGATCACTTTGTTTCATATTTAATTGCTTCTTATCAGACATGATAGTGTTATTAGTTTGCTAGATCTAAGCATTGTCATGCTAAATAATTCCTATTCATGAGAGTGTTTTAGGGTTGTTTAGAAGTTGAAAGGAATTGTTCTTAATGCTTTCTGAATATTGAATCTGGCCAAGAGATTGTGAAGATCTTGTTTAGAATAGAAGTTTTTGCCACGAGAGTGAACTGGTTTATATTTGGTATTCCCATACTTAAGTCTTGCATTTTGTTGTTAGTATTGAGCACCATGTTCTTGCACTTAATCACCTAAATCAACTATTTATGTCTGTTTGTTTGCTTAGGATTTCCATTTCTGTTCTAAGTTTCGTTATGTTTGTGCTTGCTTACCGTTTACTGCAATTAACTTGTTTATATGCTTGATTTATGCTTTTGAGTTTATGTTTTTCATTTAGGATAGTTGAGTGACAGCTTTGATTCCTGATTTGCTTAGACTGGTTGAACTCTCTATAGAACTGATTGATCCAGTAAACTCCCGATTAGGTTTGACATTCTTCACCCACCACCATCCTTATACCATCACCACAAAGTACTCATCTTTACTCCACTATTCTAACCCATAAGAGGGGTGGGGTAAAGAACCTCTTATCAAACTGACGTCGTTGCCAACTCGGGATTTTTCACTAGCAGCTAGTTCTTTGCGTTTAGCTGGGACTAAGTTTCTTTTACTTCTTACTAACTCTTCTACTCTCCGTTTCCCGATTTCAGGTACCCTTTACATCAGATTCTAAGAGCTAGACGACTTATCCTACATAACTATGACGGACGAGTTGGACGATATGGGCGATGCTTTCGACCCAGGAACATTCACCATAGGATCAAGGGACGCACCTACACCATATGTGCCAAGGTATGACATTTCTGCCCCACCTGTTGAATCAACTTATTTCCATATTAGGTCTGAGTTTATTGCTATGATTGAGGAACATAAGTTCCATGGTCTTCAAAGGGAAAACCCTTTGGACCACCTCGATAAATTTGATATGTTATGTTACACTATACAACTGGATTGCGTTAACGAATATGCTTTTAAGTTGCGCCTTTTTTCGTTCTCTCTCGGAGATCGTGCCCACAACTGGCAGAAGATGCTGCCTAGAGATTCCATTACTTCTTGGAAGAATTGCAAGCGTCCTTAGGAAATGCTTGGGAGCGCTTAAAGGGATACACTCTGTAATGTCCTTACCATGGCTTCACCGAGCCTCGTCTTCTCAGTACATTCTACCGCGGTATTCATCCTCGTTGTCACACTGTCCTCGACACTGCGAGTTACAGTAGTTTCCTAAAGCAGTCAGTCTCTGATGGCCTAACATTGATAGATAACTTGACTTTAAGCGAAAGTCCTTACGACTCTGTTTACGATCACCAGTTTGGTGATAGCTATCATAGTCCGGCAAACCACTACCAAAAGATGATTGACGCGCTTAATGCTAAACTCGACATATTATTTGATTCGTCACCATCTCTAGTTCACAACATCGATACGAGAAAATGCTTACCCACCGTTTGCGATGCACCAGATGGAGGTCCACACTGCTGACACTCACGATCATCAACGATAAGATATTTCTCCACATCCGCGTTACGCACCTGTTGTTCCTCAGTATCCTGTATGGTGCATCGAGAACCCGCCGAATGACAACTACCTCGGGCTTCTCGGCGAGATGCTTTCCCCTCAATCGCAAACCACTACAGATATTGGAACCCTCAAACATGATATTAACCTAATGGTTGACCTATCTTACGATGATCTGAACCGCAAGTTCGAACAAATAGCTTCGCATGTGCAGTCATTGGATCTCAGGGTCGATGATCTCACTGCGCCATCTTCAACACATTTTGGTAATTCATTACACACAGTTGAAAACCCCACACTTGACTTTGTTCCGGCTATAGCACTTCGTTCAAGGAAGCAACTTCCTCCACGAACTTCCATTGTGGACAATGTGAAACTAAGTAGGGGGAGACGATCTTGAAGCAGGACAAAATTGTTTTGGAAACAATAATCGAAGACGCTGCCGAAGGAGAACAAACTGAACCAGATATAGTTCACTTACCAAACAATAGTAAACCAACCACTCCTATCATTCCTCATTTTACACCACTGCCTTATGAACCAAAGCTTTCATTTCTAGGGCGTCACAAAGCTAAACTGATGCAGAAATATCAAGCTCAGTTTGAAGAGCAAATGAAAGAGGTTCAAGTAGACATGCCTATTATAGATGCATTCATGCTAGTTCCTCAATATAGCAAGTTCTTGAAAGATGCTATTAAGAACAAACTTAAGGGTATGGAAGGCATGGTAGTCCTCACTAAGGAATGTAGCGCAATCATTCAAACCTCATCCACCCCAGATAAGTTGGAAGATCCAGGAAGCTTCACCATCCCCTGTTCATTGGGACATTTGACATTCCAGAAGTGTTTGTGCGATCTTGGAGTGAGCGTTAGCGTTATGCCTCTATCCATCGCAAAAAAACTTGGTTTTCATCTTTTTAAACCCTGTAAGATCTCTTTGGTTCTCGCAGATAGGTCGATAAAGATTCTTGTAGGAACTCTGAAAGATATGTTAGTGCGTTTAGGGAACATAGAGATTCCGACAGACTTTGTTGTCCTTGAGATGCAGGAAGAACCTAGAGACCCACTTATCTTTGGGAGACCTTTCCTAGCAACTGATGGAGCTATCATTGATGTTAAGAAAGGAAAGATAGATCTCCATCTGGGTAAGGATCAGGTGCAGCAATACGACATGAGAGATATCATGAAGAAACCAGATTTTAAGCACTAAATTTTCAGTATTGACGTATTGGATGAGCTAGCTGATGAACACCTAGAGGAGAAAACAAGGGAGGACCCCTCAAAGGATACTCTCACAGGAGGACGTTGCAATGACGGGCTGTTCGGAATAAAAGCAGAATAATTATATGAACAATTCGATTCTAATAAAGCCCTTAGCGGCAATGCTGAGTTTGAAGAACTGACCCTTCCACAAGTATTGGACGTAAAGGCGATTAACGAAGAAGATTGACCTATTTCAGGACCGTCAACCATTGAGGAAGACTGGAGCGAGTTAAAGGCACCTAAGCTTGAAGTTAAACAACTTCCTAAGGGACTTAGATATGAATTTTTTGGTCCCAACTCGACTTATCCCGTTATCATTAAAGATGCACTGAAGGACGAAGAAGTCGACTGCCTCGTTAAAGAGTTGAGAAAATATAGGCGTGCTATTGGATACTCTCCGAGTGACATAAAAGGAATCTCCCCTGCTTCATGCATGCATAGAATACACCTAGAGGAAGAAAACATGTATTTTGTGGAACATCAAAGACGTTTAAACCCAAACTTGAAGGAAGTGGTGAAGAAGGAGATCCTGAAGTTGTTGGATGATGGTATAATTTACCCTATCTCAGATAGTAATTGGATATCTCCCGTGCACGTTGTCGCAAAGAAAGGTGGGATCACTGTAGTTCAGAATGACGACGATGAGCTTATTCCCACAAGGACCATAACGGGGCACAAAGTGTGCATAGACTACAAGAAATTAAACACTGCGACCAGGAAATATCATTTCCATTACAAGAAAAACCTTCATTGATAGCACGTCAATATAGCTATCGTAGACCTAGTATAGCGTTACTATAAACGCTATTTCTGCCCCAGCTATAATAGGTTTGGCCATATAATAGCGTTATTTTTCCTGTGCTATTATACCACTGGATCTACCATAGCGTTAAATTTACGCTGCTATTATATACGTTGGTCCTACAATAGCATTACTTTGGCAAAGCTATTATAGTGGTTTCACCAAACATAGAGTTTATATTTTGTGTTATTATAAGCGTGTTTGTATAATAGCGTTTATACAGAAAGCTATTATATATCACACGTACAATAGCGTAACAAATATTGCGCTATTGTATATCTAATTTATCATAGCGTTTTCCTAAGGTGTTATGATATGTTCTCATTTCCTATAGCGTTTGTGTGTGCGCTATAAATTATGTTTTCGATAGCGTATATATAACGCTGTTGTATAATACGAGTGTATTCATAGCAGTTTTCTATATGTCATTATATAAGGTTATATAACTTTCTTTTTTTGCTATTATTTGTGGTTGTTATAGCTTTACAATTCTGCTATTATTTGTGGTTTGTTATGCTATCAAAGAAATGCTCTTAAATGTCAAAGAAACAAGAAAACCATTCATACACAAAATATTCAAATATACAACTTGTTTCAGGTCATTACAAGTTCTAATTAACTAGACATAAACATAGTCTGAAACATAGAAAGGGTAAACTTAAGGTCTTGATGCATCTAAAGCATAATTACCTTGTATTGAGGCCAAGCAATGCATGATCCAAGTGCATCTCCCAGCAGCTCTATTTCGTCATCGGATTCCTACTTCCTCTTCGACTAAATGAGTCTTGAAATTATGCAGCTAAGCCACAAGTACATGTCAATGGCTCTGTCTTCGGGCAAATACTTTTGTCTTCTCTTAAAGTCACATAGATCTCTCTAATTCTTTGCATCTCAATCTCTTAAAGCCTGTATATCCGATGCCAACATCTGCAAAAACAATGTATTAAAAATATCAAGACTAGCTACTCATATTATCATATGTTCTATCAGCAACATCTCCTGAACATCACAATTAAAATATATTGTTAACTCCGGCCTTCTCCTTTTCAACAGTAGAAGAACATAGCCTAATTTCATTCTCGAAAAACTTCTTCCCTTCTTCGTTTTCAGCAGGTTGGCTGTCCACAGTCTCTCTAATTCCTGTCTGTATGGTATCAGTAGATGCAACCACTTTAAATTCAAGATCCTGTTCACAGCACTTGGTTTTAGATGCAACTGAGGCAGTAGAGACAAAGTAAATCTGCTATCAACAATATCAAGACTAGCTACTCATATTACCAACGTCTCATAAATTTGCTACCATAATAACAAAGACTAGTACAACTATCTTCTCTTTATCATCTCTGTCAGAACTCAACAACAAAACATAACCACGAGCATGAAATCAATATATAATTCTTTGTTGCAGAACTGTAAACGAGCATATAAGCAAATCAGTATATTAACTAAAGACCAATGAACAAATTCAGCAACATCCATTCATCAACGTCTGCAGAATCACTACCATATAAATAACCCAAAACAATGTTTCTTCTCTGTCTCTATTCCACAATATTTAGAGAATAGGAAACAGAAACCAGAAGCTAAAAAAAAAACGTTGTGTCAACAGAAGGAAAGTGAAGATAAACGAATTTAAGGAACA
>OVAU01002340.1:0-12719 GCA_900406315.1 Biscutella laevigata subsp. laevigata
TTTATTATAAAAATACCCGCGTTGAACGTTGAATCAGTTTTCTTAAGAAAGATGAGATGAGAAAATATATATATATATATATTGGACAGGCCAATGAGGCTCTTCACCTAAAACCGATATTCGTCAGATCTTCCTCTTAACAATATTTTAATATATTTTTTTCCTAAAGAACCACTGAAAATACACCATTGAACTTGGTTTTACTGTTTACAATATAATAACAGTCGAGAAGCATGAAAAAATCAATAAACAAATTATACAATAGATGTGACCAACAAGATGGATTGATAATTGAATACAAAGGAGAACAAGAAGGATTATGTTTTGCTAAAATATATCTGAATGAGTTCATTGAATTTAAGAAAACCTTGAAAAAGGATTCTGATTGCACAAAAAGAAAACCATGAAATGTGGAGTCACATGTTGCAATCATTATGATTAGTCTTTTTTTTATTTTTTTTATTGCCTCATGGCTCATTTCATTGACCAACTTTTATGCAATAAACTGTTCTTAACATCAAAATTTCACATTATTATATATCTTTTCGACTTGTAATTAAGACTTGGAAATTTCAAGACTCATTTTACAGCCACTGATGATCGTGTTAATGCCGCCACTCACAAGAGAAACCACTAATGTTATAACAATATAAGCTTAAACAAAGAGAGAGTAAATTAACCTAAACAATCTCTCATCTGAAAAAGAAGAAGATGAGAAAAATGAAGAGATAAGTGTTTCAAGGAGAAGCAGCTCCAGCATGAGATCGATCAAAGTGAAGAAGTTGTGCAGCACATTTGGGACAGTCTTCAACATGCTTTGGAACCATGAAGTACATGAAACAAGCTTTGCATCCAGCAACCACAAGCACATCTTCTTCTTCATCGTCATCTTCTTCCTCTTTCTGAGTCTCTCTTGAAGAAGATGGTGATGACTCTGACGAAGACTCTTCACTGTCATAATATGAACTATCTTCTTCAGATCCCATCGTTCCATATGAATCTCCACTACTGTCGAGATCTACATTCATCACCTTCCTTGGATCCTCTCTCACTTTCATTCCGTTTTTCCAGTTTATGTAGTAAATCTCTCCTGTCTACATAAACCCAAATCCAGATTTGAATCAAAAACGTATTTATCTTTATCTTACTTTGTAAACTGCAATGCTTTGGTCCTAAAGCAAACTACTATGTACTTTTATACGTATGCCTATAAGATGAAGATATTGGTTTAAAAAGCATCAAAATAGCTATAAGATTTTACTATTATATCTTAGTCTAATGGTCAAGCCTTTAAAAGGTAAGAATCTTTCTCTAACCTAAAACCAAAAGCCCTATGAACAAAATATTTTTATACAGTCTGAAGTAATAAATGCATCACAAGGAAACACGACAGTAGAAGGAAAATGCATTAAATGCAATCCAAAATACGAAAAACGACAGTAGTTCGAAGTTTCTGAAGTGATTAATTTAACCTAAAAAAAGGAAAAAAGAGGAATCTCATTTTGTTATTATTATTACCTTAAGATCAAGACACTGTTCCCAGTGACGAGGAAGAGATACGTGAGAATTGAGTTCTAATGTTCTGTCTGAGATCGGAGTATTTTGGTTGCTCCTCGTCTCGTCCGATCTCCCAAACCCGACGACTCTTCTTCTCCGATCAGTCAGAGAACAATTCTGCATCGATTTCTCAAGAGATTCAGTTATCTTCTCCATGTCAGGTACCTTCATCTCTTTTGTTTCTTCTCTCAAAAGCGTAGACCAGAGAAGAGAAGCAAAAGGAAAGAGGAACAAAAGAGATTTTGATGGAAAGAAAACAAACAGAAGGAGGTAAGGGTAATTTCGGGAATTTGACATGTGGAGATTGTTTCAAAGTTTGACGCGCTTCATCTAAAAGCGCGTGGCATATTTGTGTCAAAGAGATAGTGGACCCCACAACTGTCAGAAACCAAAGTGACCACTTTGTCTCACGTCCGTGTTGAATAACGTATGAACACGCGCGAGTTAAGCGCGTGTTATAAATATATCTTCCGGTTTAAATTAATTAAAAAAATGGGAGAGTAGAGAATACAAGTTTAAATCTTGGGAAATGGTAATAAACCTGAGAGAATTTTTTAGAAAGAAGTGAACAAAAACTTTGTAAAACTAAAATTTAAATATAATTAATGTAGTTATCGAAAAGAATGCTGGAACTTCCTTTATTCTATTGTTTGTATTATCATAATCTTTTTTTTATAAAGTTTAATATTAGATGTAATATAATTAATCTAATAATCCATAAATCTGTACAAAAAAACATTAGTTCAAATCTAAGGCTTGAGGTTTGGTGCGAACACTAAAACTCAATAGCAAATAGGATGATACTCCCATGACACTAAGTATTAACCTTAAAAATGAAATGAATCTGGCCATGAGTTGTCAATATAAATTAGCCTAATAATGCAATATGATGCGTGTATCAAAATAATTGAAGAAAATAGATAATTAATTATCGAAAAGTCAACTAAATTAGAAATAAATTAATGACTAAAAATGTCAACATTTAGCTAGTTAGAGTAAAGTAATGTTTGCGTGGATAAAGACTTGAGACATTTAGTGCAATGATTAAGTTTGTGAAAAACTTTCAAAGATGTCTTCATTTCACAAATCTTTTTAGATAATAAAGTCACGTTCTCTTTTGGATCTTTGTAAATTAGAAAAGAAACATATCATCGCACTCAAATGAAACAAAGAAAGTCAAGACTCAAAACCATGTTCCGACTTAATTTCATTTGTTTTGGTGTTATGTTACAATATATACACATGAATGAAATAAAGATGAGAAAAGAAAGCTAGACAAAGAAATATTAGGTACAAACATGAAGCATGCTATATCCAGATATATAGTCTGGTTATTCGAGTATAATTACATGTTAGGTACTTAATTAGAATTAAGCCCGAGAGAAAGATTTGTTAGATTCGGTTTGATTCGCAATTTGCTTTGATTTAATCTGAAAAATAAGGATACCTGTAAATTTCAGAGCAAATAAAAATAGTAAAATTACATTATTCGTAAAAATTGAAGCAAATACACAAATATCATTTTTTTTAAAAAAACCGAATATCTGCTTCGATTTGAATATACTCATATAAATAATCATGTATATGTATGTGATATATATCAAATAATTTATATAATAGTTCTTATTTCATTTTAGAAGTATAGTACTCAAAAATGTGTTATTATAATTTATAAGACCTACTTTTCTAACAATATAATAAAAAATTATGTATTAGTTAATCAAATAAAAAAATAGTTTTTTGTCAATTCATTTTCTTAATTAGGTTATTTTCATTAAACTAGATTAATCTATATGAGAGACTATCAAAATTTTGGTTATTTTTTGAATTATTTTTGTTTTTAAAATATAAACATATCAATCAAAGTGAAGTGAAACAAAACAGATTATTCAAAAATATTAATGCAAAATCTAGATATTTGGTACTCTTGGATATCCGTAAATTTTTGGAATGGAGCGGATCACAAAATTATGTATTTACTAAAAAAAAACATATCACAAATACTATAAATTTTTTTGGATACTCACTTCATGTCCAGACCTACTTATTAGAACCAAACAAATAAAATAATATATAAGCCATATGTATAACTTCAACTAACATAATGTTTGTCACAAACTTATAATAAAATTATCACCATGATAAGTTCATATATATACGTATACACACATACATAGATGCAAAGATAAGATACTACAATTATTCTTATACAAAAATACAAAAAAAAAAAAGATAAGAGAGGGGAATTGTGATAAAGGAATATGTATATAGGTGGCAATAACATTTTTTAAACATTTAGGGAATAAAAAGTATTGTCTGGAGGAAAATGACGCTTCTGTAGATTTCTTCAAACCACAAATTTAAAAGAAAAAAAAAAGAGAGAAGTGCAAAGGAATCTGCTGGAACTGTATAGGTAGAGAAAGCGACGAGCACTCGAAGCCATTCTTGTTGTTATTTATTTTTATCCTACAAAAATATGTGCATATATAAATAGTGTTGGTATAGTAAAAGTGTGTCCTTAATCAGTTGTAATGTACAGAAAGAGAGACAATGGGGCCTGAGAAAGGAATCTCTGAGGAGAGACAGAGATGTTTCAGATCGAAGAGACGTCAAAATTGTGATATTGTGTACTCTCTCGCTCTCTCTCCTTTTATTAGATACCAAAATTACCATTGTTATATTCTTCTTTTTTTCCTTTTGGATTTTTCTGAATACTTACGTGATTTACTACGGTGTGATTAGAAAGAGCGAGCTTATGTTCTAGTGTTTAAAATTATTATTATTTTTGTTACATAATAGCCCACCAAACATTAAGATTTTTTAATAGGTTAGAATTTTATATTTTTAAACATTATGTTAATTTAGTAGATAATAGTTTATAATTCTAGAATTTTGTATTTTAGAAATTTATGGTTATCTGAAGGATAATAATCCACAAAAATCGAAAAGTTTTCTAAACGTTACAATTTTATATTTTAGAAAAATATATATTTTAATGGATAATAGCCCACAAAAATTAAGAAATTTTTAAAACGATAGAATTTGTATTGAGTAAAGTATACTCATTTCATAGATAGTAGTTCATGGAACTTATGAAATTTTATAAAATGCTATAACTTTGTTAGATAGTTTTCCACAAAAAATTATTGATTATGTAAAATGTTATAATCTTGCATTTTGTGATATTATACTGATCCTGTGGATAGTTCACAAAAATGATAATTTATAGAATGCTAAAAATTTGATGTTTCGAGAAATTTTGTTGATTTTATGGATAATAGTCTACGAAAATAGAGAGATCTTGTAAAACTCTAGAATATTGTATATTAATGAATTATGCTGATTTTGTGGATAATTTTTCATTAAATTAAGAGATTTTGTAAAACTATAATTTGTATTTTAAGAAATTATGTCGATAATAGTCCAAAAAATGTGAGATTGTCTTAAAAACAAGAAATTGTTTTTTTTTTTTTTGAAATTGTGCTCATTTGGGGGATTATTGTACATGAAAATTGAGAGATTTTAAAATACGGTAGAATTGGTAATTTGGTGGATAACAACCCACAAAAACTAAGAGATTTAGTAAACAACTGAAATTTGTATGTTGGAAACTATTTTGATTTTGTGAATAATAGTACATAAAATTAAGTTATTTTGTAAAACGCTAAAAAAATTTATTTTGAAAATTATACTCATTTGGTAAATATTAGTCCATAAAAATTAAGATATCTTGTAAAATGTTAGAAACTTTTTTTTAGAAATTTATACTGATCTGGTATATAATTAGTCCATAAAATGAGAAATTTTGTAAAACATTAGAATTTGTATTTTTAAAATTATTAATGAAAATAGTACCCATATTAAGAGATTCTAAAACGTTAAATTTGTATTTTAGTAAATTATGCTTATTTAGTGGATAATTGCGCACAACAATAGAGATAATTTGTAAAATGTTAGAATTTAATATTTTGAGAAATTTTGATGATTTTATGAATAATAGTTCTAAAAACCTGAGATAACTTGTAAAATGTTAGTATTTGGTATTTTTAATTTTTTAAGACTTTTGTAAAACTCTAGAATTTGTATTTTTAAAAATTATGTTTGGATAACTAGTATACAAAAATCGAGAGATTTTATAAAATGATAGAATTTTTATTTTGAGAAATAATGATTTTTTGTTGAATAATAACTTTCAAAATCTCATTTTTTACAAAATGTTAAAATATTTTATTTCTAGAAAGTATTTTGATTTGATGGATAATAACTAATGTTGAAATTTTATATCATTAAAAATTGAGCTTATTAGATAATAATAATAGACTTTTAGCAAAGTATTGTGAAGAAAGTGGACGCGTGAGATTAGGTGGACTTACTTGTATGAAAAGTGCGGTTTCTTCAAATGAAATCCTGATAATGACCTTGTGCCGTGCTTTTTCATTTGATTGAGTGGGAAAACGGAGATTATGACCGTCGATTGTTAACTCTTATTTTGGAACTCATTATGATCCAACGGTAGGGAAGCATCTGGTTAGTTAAAGATAATTCTTTACCAAACCTGAAAATTTTTCGTTGTTTATCAGTAATTCAGATAAACATAATTTGAATATTTTGCAGTCGATGACACAAGTTCTCCATGCTGCGAATAATCTTTTGGTGAGTATATTGTTGATGCAGTTTATGGCGTCCTACATGTTTTCAACAGCTCTCTTCGTGATATA
Source organism: Biscutella laevigata subsp. laevigata (assembly GCA_900406315.1). Classification (NCBI taxonomy): domain Eukaryota; kingdom Viridiplantae; phylum Streptophyta; class Magnoliopsida; order Brassicales; family Brassicaceae; genus Biscutella; species Biscutella laevigata. The sequence goes on from OVAU01002340.1 coordinate 6,276, forward strand.
TTGGAAGATGTATATCCCTCTATGTGTTCATGTTTTCACACTTATGTTTTAATGTTCGCGGTTTTGTATTCTGGTTTTTATAAACAATTTATGTTTAGTTACTCATAATCTTTTATTAGGCTTTCATGTTCTTATGTTTATGGTCTCGTTCTCATATTTTTATGTACATGGTTTTGTGTTTTTGGATTTGTTTTTGATCTCTCCATCTCTTTTCCACCTTTCCTTACTCATAATTTTCCCCTCACTCCCAGTGCATGAGTGTTTTATATATGTGTTTTCATATTCAGGGGGTTTGTGTTTCTGGTTTTGTGTTCCTGGTTTAATTTTCCTTGGTACTCTATTTGTGGTTGCCTATTTGATATTTTAAAAAAAGTTGGATCATTTATGTTTTGTTATCAGTTCATTAGTTTTGTGTAAAACATTCTAATAAAAAAACCATAGCAACCACAAATTCGAAACCACACCCCAAATAATGTAGATTTGAAACACCATTTGATCACCCCAACACTGTAGATTCGACGTGAAAACCCAACAATAAAATCGTGAACATGAAAACTCAACATAGTAATCGTTAAAACATGAACACGATACTACTGAACATAAAATCCTGAACATGAATAATGAACGATCGCAATATTATGAGTACACACAAAATCCTGAACATAAAATATGACTATAAAACATGAACACATAAAATGAAGATTCTCTTCAATTGCGTGGGAGAGACGACGATAAGCAGCATCAACAAATGATTCACGAGCATTTCCTAGATTATCAGTTTGATCTCCACCAAGCCTCTGAGATATTTACTCCTTTTCTCTTTTATATCTACTTCCGTTCAGATTCTTCTCTAAATCAGCTCCATCCTGATGATACATCACAATGTCGAAGTTTCCCGAAAATGTAAAAACAATTTACAAGAGAATCTATAAAATTCATGGAAACAAAATCTATAGTGTAGGAAATGTACAGAGCATCATTTCACACCTCTTTATGCAGTCTCGATCGCTTCAAATATGTAGACTGTTTCTGCAGTCTCAATCTAAACATTTTATTAAAACAGATAAAACACATCTTAAGCAACAAAATAAATGTGAACTAGATTTACAAACCATAAAACAGAGAACATGTGTCAGAAATCCAAAACAAAGAAAGATGAAATCGCAAACTCGGCATTTCCTATGTCTGTGGATCGGAGACAGACAAAGATAAGGTAGAATGTCAAGAAGAAGGAGGATAACGAAGAAGGATGAGAAAGTAACGAAGAAGAAGGAAAGAGAGATCTTCGTAAAAAATTGTATGAGCAATAAAGCGATTGCGGCAATAACGGTTCGTGCATTGCAAAAGGTAATCGAAATAAGTGTTTCAAATGAAACGTCGATACAGATATCGAGAAACGTAAATGATGTTGTGTGGTTAGATAGTCTAGTTAGTGAGAGAGTTAAAAGGTAAGAGGGTAAAATCGCATGGCCTATGTGCACTTTTCTGTAAGATCCACTTTCCTCTAATTAGTTTAAAAAACATCACTCTAAATCCAAATATTTCATAAAAGTTATGTTGTATTGATAGATAATATTCTACTATTTTTAAAAAGTTAGAATCTTGTATTTTAATAAATTATATTAATTTGATTAATAATAATACAAAAAATAAAAAAAAATTCGAACACTAAAATTTGTAAATTATGTTAACTTGGTAAGTTAGTAACTAATATGAACTGAAAATGATCAAAATGAATTGCATTTGCAAATACTCGAACATTAATGTGACTATTATATGATAACTAGAAACTGGGACATTCATTGGATGCAAAAACGAAGCAGCTCTCGATTAAGTGCCTGCCGTAACTAGAAACTCGGCAATCATCTCTCTTTTTTAACCATCATTCATTCTCATAACAAAAGGGAGGATATTTACATATCTGCAACTAGAGAAAATGCTTTCCTCCTCCTATATCTTTTAGGCAGCTACAAACATCTTACACCTTAATTCTTCCTCTGCAACTCCACCCATTATAAAATCTATCAGAAAATGACTTTGGGAGTGAAAAAATCCGAAGAAATTCTTGAACCATACATATATAAGAAAAATATTATTTACTAAGCAATTGACACATATGATCAGAAAAGGAATTTCAGAATTAAAGGTTTACCTCTTGTTTGGACAGAGTTAGGTCGTCTGCAGGCTCGGGAAGAGCCGACGTTGGTAGATGGATCAATGACATTGGTGTTAAAGGAGGCGAGGTGGTCTCTAACTTTTTAGTACCCAGACTCGTCTTAGACATATCTAAATCTGTTGCTCTAAGGTTGCCAGTGGGTATAGAGAAGCTACGAGTTATTGCAGGTGGTATTGGGAGAGGAGAAGCTGAATTTGTAATCAGAGGTCTACTAAGCAATTGGCTCTTCGAACCCAAGGGAACAGAATATCCAAATGCCCTAGAAGACTTAGTAGAGCTGCTTAGTGGTGGTCTAGGAAGCTCATGGAGCTCACTTATTTTCGGGGTTGAGACAAAAGTAGGGGAAGCAGTTGGAGATGATGATGACACTTTTGGTAACTTAGAAACGGAACTCCTTGGGATCGGACCCGAGTATAAGTGAGATGTTGAAGAGAGAGGCTTGTTAGGTAACGGTTTACTTGTCAGGGGACCAGAAAAGGATCGCCTCTTTAGTGTCCCTAGACGAGAGTACAAGCGTCCATCAGCAAAAGGCGGAGGCAACCGAGAAGATGTGTTCCTGTTACTCTCTCTCAGAACTTGTTCTTTCAAGCCTACCATTGATCTAGAAGAAATCTTAGCAGGTCCACGAGCTTCCAGTGGAGATGAATACCAAATATTTTTTGTAATTTCCTTTGCAAGATTAGATGAAGCGGCATTCTTGTTAAGTGTAGTAGAGGTGGGACTTCTTGTTGTTTCCACAGGTGTTGGCAATGCATAAGTGCTGAACTTCCGTGTCAGAGATGATCGCATCCGTAACAGTTTCTCTGAAGGAGTTGTCTGGTTCTCGGCAAATAGCGGTGCTGATTGGCTCCCTGCCCGAAAATCTCTCCTATACGAACGGGATCTTCCGTAGATTCCTTCTACATTTTCCTACTTAAGCAAAATAAATTAAGAAAGTCATGAAAATTGAAATAATTTGGGTAGTTTTCCTGGTAAAGATATATGAAATTAAACTACTTGAACTATGAGCATCCGGGGTTTTTCTCTGAATCATATGAAAGGAAAAGCAGAGAATTTGGTATTAAAAGGAGAGAGTAAGTTGTGTTACCTGTGCAGTATATGGTCCTGCAACTTGTGGAAACGTGATGTCTGACTGGCGCAACTGCATGCATTAGGCGAACGTTTTTTAAGGAAACAAGTTTAAGAAGTAAAATAGCGCCAGATTGAAATTACTCAAGACTGATAAATCTACCCAATTTCAAACATTCCAAACTAAATGACATTCGTCATTCCTACCAGTAAATGTTCCCCAAAAAAAGGTCATGTGGAGATATGACTTTTTTTTGTTGGTGAAGGATTTCAAAATGCTTTCTGTATTAAGCGTTCCCAGTTTCCATTTCTTTTTAAAAAGAAAGCTTGGCACATCTATGACTTTTCTATTAGCGATAAAGCCCCAAAAAGGATAAATATGAAAAATCATCAGAACTGTAAACATATGAAAGCATCACCTCTGATAAGCCACCAGCTGAAATATCTGCATCTTGGCCCTTGTCATTCACTCTACATTCAAAATTCAACTCTCCATCATCATGCATCTCAGAACCATCGTCCTCAGTGTTTTCTATTTCATCATCCCCATCATCATCATCTAATCCGCTGAAATGGTAATCAATATGCTGCGACTCAGTTACCATTTGTACATACGGATCTACCTCTTCAAGGGAATTTAGAGCCTTCTTGAAGAAACATAACTGCAGAAACACACAAAACAGTAACGTTAACACGGTACTCTGGTGATTCAACAAGGAGGAAAATAAGCCCAAGATGAAAACCTGTGCTGCATGGTGCCTTGCTGCCTGAGTCAAAAGACTACGATTTTGCCCTTGTTTCAGGGATTTTAAACGGAAAACAAATAAAGTTGTCTCGTTATCATATTCATCATGAGCTTCTTGTAGTTGCTGCATCGAAATAGTTTCCCCTTTCCCGCCCTTCAACCTCCCTTTATCTCTATGTCTTGCAAGCATGCCTTCATAAACATTCCTGAAAGGTAAAAAGCTCCATAAATAGAATACTTTTTACCCACTAACATGAGACGAAGTTTTGGTAAGAGGAGAAAATTTAATAACTACGGAATAGTATTCCCATCATGAGACCAATCAGATTTCAGAACCATTCCCCACAAAACTCACAAATTCCTAGAAATTGAACAAAATATAGGCTTTGACCTTCAATATTTTTTTTTTTTCAATTATAGCAAGGTAAAGCATGCCATATATTATTTCCGGCCTCACTATTAGCTTAAGAAATGAAAAGGAAGGTAAGGCAAGAACAACCTTTTCTCATCACAAAGCCGCATCATTTCCTGCATCACCATTAAAACACATTACTATCATCACTTGATAGGGCTGAATCAGCAAGCGTATCAAATAACGCTTAAGATCTCGCTCTGCCAACACAGAAGTTCAAATATGTGCAGCAAGCATGGGCTATTCTAAACGATGATGGAAGTAAAACAGATATAGATTCCAAATGGACAAACCTCAACTATGTGGAGTTCATTAAGAAGCGACTCTGAGGGGATTGTGATGGTTTGGAATACATGAGATCGCTGAATCAATAATATAAATAGTTAATGGAATTTTTCGTGTTAAGATAAAGGGAAATTTCAGTTAAAATATAGTACACCAGTCTGTACCACATCTCAAAACTCACATATTTATCAACAAGTTTTTGGAGTTCAAACTGCAGTTTTCCCAGCATAAGCAACACTCTACCTGGATACGAATAATAGGATTAGAATGATTCTTTCTTTTTCAGATGCAAACTGTATGAAGCTAAGCAACAGGAAAGAAATCTATGTAATGTGCAGAAAAACTTAGCAAAAAGACAAATGCACAACAGTCGGGTTTCAAGTGTTAAAACATTAACAAGATAGATAATATATTTAACGAATCTGCTTGTCAAACTTACCACTTTCTTCATCATCATTCAAAGCAGTTTTCTCAAGAAGACAAGCACCAAGTTCTCGTAAAGATATCGAAAATTCTGCAAGCAAACGAAGTCTACATATGATAAGAATATATATATATATATATATAGTTAATTAACAGAAAGATGTTTATCTCCATAAACTGGTATGCTAAAGATTCAACTAAGAGTTATAAATAAGATTCAAATAGTGCAAACTTTATGGTCACTATACAGTTAATATCGAACCTACACTTTTTGAACCAGCAAAATGAGAATGCAAAAGTGCATCTTTAGAGCTAAATCAAAGAATCAATCAATTTTTTTCCTTAAAAAAGCCAGTATCCGCTAGCGTAATTCATTCTGAATAGGAAAGTTACGAAGTTGATGGTTACTTTAATCCGACCAAAGCAGAAGGAACAATAGAATACCATATGCACTATTTGCTGTAGCAGCCGCAGCAGAGAGCAAGCTATCATAGCAATCTCTCATCTCTTGCACGTCCTGCAAAAACCAGCTACATGAACATTTCAATAGTCTCGTCCTTAAAACAAAGAGCCCCATACAGAAAAACCTAAGCAACCAAAACTGTAACCAGTAACATCAAAACGAGAAGCTCAGGTTAAAAACAGAAAAGCTCCCGATCCGCCACCAGCTAACTCGAATACTTTTTATTTTGTGAATCCTAAATCTAAACCATCACCGTTTCATAAATCGGTGCCACTAAGCTTAGACTGGTAACTAATTCACGTAACGAGAAAACGCAAAATATGATTGAGAATCGCCTAATCGACAACGAGAAAATGAAGACAGTCGAAATTCGAATTGGAGAAAAAAAAAAGAGATAGAAATTAGGACCTGCGAAGCCTGGGCAAGCTCGTCGCTCTGAGCCAGAGCTCGAAGATCAATCCGGTCCTTAGATTCATGCCTGTGAAGCACCCCGCGCAACCGTCGGAGAGAGGTTTTCATGGCTGGAAACGCTCTTCTCCGGCGAATTAAGGAAAATCGGAAACGAAGAGGAGACTAGATGATCGCTTTGGCTCCTTCTCCAACTACACCATTTCACAATAACGTAAGAAAAAAAAATCAAAGGCAGACGAAAAAATAAATTAGACAAAAAAAAAAAAAAAGCGTTTGTTTAGAGGAAAAGGGGTTAAAAAAAAAAAAAAAAGAGGAAAAGGAAACCTCTTTGATCCTTGACTTCGTCGTCTCTTTTTGATTCTCTATCGTCCTTTTTTTTATTTTATCAAAATTCTTTTCATATTATTATGAGAAAATCAGTTAAGATAACCTAAAAAATATTAAAAATTACTAAGATAACC
>OVAU01002341.1:0-12719 GCA_900406315.1 Biscutella laevigata subsp. laevigata
AGGACCGTCAAACTTGTCCTTCAAAAAAATCGAGATGGGCCGGGTAAGATAGCCTTCGTCTCGATCGAACCTACAAATTTTAAGAAAATTTGTAATATTCAATCTAATTTCTAAATTCATTATAGGACAACTCATTTATTCCAAAACCAATCAAATAATTCTAATAATCATTCTAATTTCTAAAATCATTCTAATACTACCTAATTGTTCCAAAATCCATCTAATAATTATAAATTTTTAAAATACGAGATTGTTTTTATGTTCGGGTCCTCGAATGGCACGAGAGAGAGGGTTCTCAACTTTTCTCGACCCGACATACGAGGAGCGCATCAAAACGGGCTTTAGGGTCGCCGGCCGCCGCCTCAGCCGCCGGTGGAGGACTGTTCCTTGACATGATTTGGTTCTCCGGCGCCTGAAAACCCATCCCCAGCGAAGATCCCGGCCACTGCTGCATTCCCGCCATTGGTTGAACGAATTGAAAGGGAAATTGGTTCATCAGCGGGGATGAGAATAGATGCGTTTGAACCAAAGCTCGCAGCCTCGCCGGAGAAGAGCTGCTGGTGCTGTCAGAGTTGGGAATCCACGTGAATCCAGCGCCCTATTGCGGTGAATTTCCGGAGCTTCCTGGTGAGGCACAACTTCCTCCACGCTAGATTCGACCACTGCTTCCACTTCCGAACATGATTCGCTGAAGATTTCGAGAGATTTGGAGAGATTTGGTTTTCAAATCGGGTGAAAATGGCGAAGGAGAAAGGCTTTCGTCGAAGAAGATGATACAGAGGAGCGACTGCAAGTAACGTGGGTCTGAAGTTGATCTTCTTTGTAGTTGCTCTGGAGTCGCACTTAAGCCACTCGGGAGCGACTCCAAATTATTTAGTAACCGTTAGGCGGCAAAACGAAATTCGGAATTGAACTGAGTCGCTCTGTAGTTGCTAATGTGCTACTCAGGACCGACTCCTGTTAATTATGATCGTTTTACTAGATATCTCGGAACTAACAAGCTTATTGAACACAACAAGGAGTGGCTCTAGCGTTGCTAATAAGACACTCAAGAGCGACTCCGTGGTTGACCACATTGACTGATGTCACCGATCCGGGTGAAAAACAAAAACGTGGCTTTGGAGTCACTCTTTTGCAACTTCAGAGCGACTCCAAAATAACGAAAAATAAAAAATTTCCTGAAATCGAACCGTGGCTTAGCGGGAAGGAAGACCCAAAGTATAGACATGAGAACGAGTGAGCCATATTGAAGAATTTGTAAATGGTTTACAAAGAAAACAATATAAGGTTATTCAAAACTTTTAATAACTTGATCGGGTTATGAATATATAAACCCGTTGTTCAGATTAAATAACCTGATAAGTCTATAGTTGCAAATATATAAAGTCTTTTAACCAAGAAATTTGAATTTTTTTTAATAATTAAACAAATTAAGAATTCCTACGACTTGAATGAATAAGGTTTCCTGTTAAGTGTAATCCTTATGTTATACTAATGTAGTAGTCTTGGTTGTTTTAAACTTTTTTTTCAAATGTTGAAAATTGAAGTTTAGTTATGGTTTTATGAGTACAATTTAATCATATAGTATCTTGAGCAGAACCAATTGATGGAAATGGTGAAACGAATAAAAATGTACCACATAGTGGCTCTGGAGTCGTTCTTCTGCAACTCCAAAGCCACAATTTAGGGTTAAGGGTATCGTTATTGTAACACATAGTGGCTCTATAGTCGCTCTTTTGCAACCAGAGGGCCACTAAAAAGGGTTTATGTTACGATTTTGAGATCGAGTGGCTCCGGAGTCGTTCCTTTGCAACCCCAGAGCACAACTTAGGGATTAGGGAACCTGGTGGTATCGGGGTTTAATTTCCCCTGGAGTCGCTCCAGAGTTGCAACCAAAACGAACAACATAGAGTGGCTCTGGAGTTGCTCTTTTGCAACTCCAGAGCGACTACTTTTAGAAAAAATAAAAAATGGGTTTCTTTCTGGTTCGAACCTTGAGCGATCCGGGAAGGGAGGACATTTTTATTGGGTGCGAAACAGTGAGCCATAGTAATAAATCCGATAGTTTTATACAAATTACGGTTTATATAAGGATGATACTTGGTTTGTTTATAACTTGAAACTTATACAGCGATTCATACATTTCTTTAAATAGAGAAGATTTACAACATAATTTCATTGTTCTCCATCTTCCTCCTCATCATCATCAAAACTCGAAAGAAATTCATCATCAGGTTCCTAATCTTGAAGTGTGAAAATGATATCTTCTCTTGCTCCTGATATATCTGCTAAATTATCCACGCCCACCTCATCAATCGTATTTATTTCAACATCAACGTCGGTTTCCTGTTGCAGAAGTGGAGGTAGTACGTCTTTATATGCTCCATAAATATTGCCACGTAGAATGACTTTCATATAATTGAGCCATGATTGCTTAAGTTGTTTCGTGCACATGTATGGTAAATATCAGACCTGGTCGCCCTGAGAAGCTGTTTTATACATAACTTTAATTAATACAAATAAATTATATGTAAAAAAAGATTATAGAACTTAATTAATTAGTAATTACCGAATACAAAAGGCTCATATTTGTAATATTTTCCGGATGCAAGTACGTCATTAACACCCCCTTTGCTCTTTCTCGTTCATTTACTGTCTGTTGGGTCACACTACTCACATATAAAAAGTGTGATCTTCAAGTTCACAAATCATGCGTACTGTAACTGCATGATATCTGTTATATTTCCATAAAAATCAGCTTCATCAAATTGATCAGCATAATTTTCTCCTGTCACACATATTCCATTGTTATATGTTTTCTTCTGAAACCGTGGTTTTTGGTATGAAACAGATATCCTCTCGCATAGTATAAGGGCCAAGTAATTGCTTTAGTAATGGGACCTTGAACTAAATCTTGAACCCATATTGGAAACTCCTCGTTTGTCTCATTTCTTGTAAGAACCTGTCAATTGGTGGCATTTATTTTAGAATGTATATCATATTATATATGTTGGGTGTAATCATTACACTTACGTATTGTTTAACCCAGAAAGGGAATGCTGCGTCTCTTTTCGTAGAAACTCCATCTTCAGTTAATGTGGTAAACATGAAACGAATCCGAACTTTGAACATGTTATATATAGTCCATAAAAAACCATAACATGAGAAATTTTATAATTTTATTTTGTATATTTAATTAGTACTGAGAAAATCGCAAAATATACCTCTCCAGTGGCCGAAAGTAATCACAATTACGCTAAACAAATGTGTGTGCGCAAGGTAATCTACATCAGAGAGCCATATCTCATGACATTTTCCACTCCCATGTCCTACGTGTCAGAATATATCTTGTATGTCGGCGAAAGGATAAACAAGGGCTTCACCGTCATCAAATCTTGTTAACCTATACATAAAGATCAATTCAAAAATAAAATATAAGATTTACATATGTTTTACAACATATTTACTAAAATCTTATCAAATTTAATTACCTTGATTTTGTTTGTATATTTGTATACATAAAGAAATTTCGTCATTCACATACGATTCCCTGATTGATCTAGCTGCATATCTTTTGTTTTTCGCCTTGCTTTTCAATTTTTTGAAAAACCTCTCGAATGAATACATCCACCTGTACTGTATGGGCCCACCAAGTTCAGCTTCATATGGAAGATGTACGGTGAGATGCTCCATTACATCAAAGGTTCGGTAAGTAAATATATAACTTCGTAGTTATAGTACAATTACGTAATTTTAATATAAAATTTACATACGAGATAGTGCAAGATGAACGTTTCGAGGTAAGAGTTCTGCAAAAATGAACAGAAGCAACCGCTCCATGAATACATGACAAGCATGACTCTTCATACCTGTAAACTTCCCTCCATCCAAATCTACACAAGTGGCTAGATCTGACGCATATCCATATGAGAATCTAACCTTATTTTTGACACATTCCAATAAGCATTCCTTGGCAGTTGCGGACATGATAGGGACAAGAGCTCTTTCACGAGAATCTAGATGCAGCTCTTTCCTTGAACATGATAGGGCCAAATCCTTTATAGAGTTCTTTGTGTCTTTTTATTTGTTGTCATTCATCACGGTGTGCAAGATGTTATCAAAGAAATTCTTCTCTATATGCTTGACATCCAAATTATTTCATAGATTAAGTCCTTCTAGTATGGCAACTCCCAAAAGATGCTTTCTTTGTGCCAATTATGCGTTTTATCGTATCCTGGCTTCTTAACCTCATAACCGTTCCCACCCCATTCAGATGTTCTGTGCGGATTGACTTGCATAATTCGCTCGTCATAAACTTGGGCACCTGTCAAAGATTCAAGTGGATAATCATTTAGAGCGGGTTTCCCTTTCAGAAAATTTGTTTTATTCTTCTGTAATGGATGATTTTGAGGAAGAAATCGCCGATGACAATCAAACCAACACGTCTTCCTTCCATTTGGCAGTTGAAATGCCTTTGTATCGTCCATGCAAATTGGACACGACAATCTACCGTGGGTCGTCCATCCCGAGAGCATACCATACGCAGAAAAGTCACTTATTGTCCACATCAGCACCGCTTTGACGTTAAAATTCGCTCGGAATGATATATCGTATGCCTGAATTCGAGTTGACCAAAGCTCTTTCAACTCATCGATCAGAGGTCGGAGGAAAACATCAAAACTTGCTCGTGGATGCTTCGGCCTAGAGTTCAAAATCGTCAACCATAAAAATTTAGGATTCATACACATATATGGGGGCAGGTTATTGGGAGTCAGAATCACGGGCCATATAGAATGATTTCGTGGCATACCAAACAGGTTAAATCCATCCGTGCACAATCCGAGATAAATGTTCCTTGCTTCTCCAGCAAAGGCATGATGTTTTTCTGAATTTTTTTCCATTCCGCTCAATCAGATGGATGAATCATTGTTCCCTCCTCTGACTCGTGCTTCGCTTGCCATCTCTTTGGTTTACCGTTCTTCTCCGTCTGATGCATTCTCTTTATTCTTTCCTCGACCGGCAAATACCACATACAACTATATGGTATTTTTGCCCATCTATCGCTACGCTTATACCTGGGTGCTTGACAAAATTTACATTCATCAAATGATTCATCTTCATTCCAAAATATCATACGATTCTCGATACATACGTCAATTGTATGATATGGGAGAGCTAAATTACGCAACAGTTTCTGTGTCTCGTAATACAAACCCGTCGCTTGGTTATCGTCCGACAAAATCCTCGAAATTAGCTGAGTCCAACCGTCTAGGCATTTCTCGGTCATAATTAAATCTACCTTCAAGTTCATGTACTGAGCCACTATAGATGACTGTGAGTCCCCTTCATGACAACCATCATACAATGGATTTTTTGCTGCTTCCAACATGTTGAAAAAATTCATTGTCTCGTCATTTGTATGTTCATCCTCGTTTGGTTCTACCCGTTTTTGATATTCCCGAGATCATTAATATGATCTTCTTGGTTATAAAATGTCAGAGTTTCATTAAAGGCATTATGAACCATGTCCACATATCTATCACTCTTATTATTACCCACATTTTGTTGTTGATCACTATGACAGGTCGTCAAAATTTAAGTAGTTGCAAAATTTTACCAATACTAACAGGTCGTCACAACGTGATACAGGCGTGACCAGCCTCAAGCTAGGAGCTAGAGTAGACATCTTGGACAAGGTTGATCCAAAGTTTGCACATGAACCTGAGTTGCTTTTGAAGCTTATCTTGGAGAGACTCGAAGATAATTTGCATCATTTGGAGCTTAATGGAGGTCATTCAAGTCATCATAACTAGCTACATACTTTGGAGAAGCTTTGAAGAGTCCACATTATCCAGAAGTTTCAGGAAGACCCTGATGCCTTCACTTGTGCTTATAAGTGCTAGATGTGGGTTCATGAGAGGTGGAGTACTCGTTTTCCTCAGGTTGAGCTTTGTCCCATTGAGTTTACTCACCAAGGTTTTAATGAGGCTCTCGGTGCTTTGCCAAGCCTTTTCATGACCCATCAAGAGAGTCAAGATTGCAAGGAAGCCAAGACTTAAGCATCCGACCGTTGCAAGCTTTTATTTGCTTATGCTTTGCTTTTTGGCTAGTTTCCTTTTTAGGGTTTACTTTAACTTCCTTCCATTGGGCTATATATAGCTTATGTAAACCAAACTTGCCTCTTTAGCTTTCATAATTTTAAAATCAAAGAGAGAACTTTTCTCCAAGGAAGCTCATGTTCATAGAGTGTGTCATATCTCTTGAACCCCCTTTGGTGTGTAATATCCAAAGGACTATCTTGGTGTATCTAAGGTTCCATCATCACCTTATTGGTCCATTTCGTTCCATCCTCCATCTTCCATCTTTCACTTCATTCCCCACCATATTTATCTTTCGGTCTTCACTCCATCTCCAACTATCACGGTGTCTTCTTCACGTGTTCTTCATCAACATTCCATCATCTCTCCTCTGCATCCTCATATTCTCACTCACGGTTCATCATCTTCACCAACAATCCCTCAAAGCTTCCGCTTTTCACTCCATTTCTCCACTGAAACCTCAAGATCTCGTCTTCCACGTTCATCTCCAAATATCCTTGTTAGCTGCTTAGTGCGACCATAGGGAGGCTTGTGTCATGTGCTCATATGATACACGCGTGACCAGCCTCAAGCTTGGAGTTAGAGGAGATATCTTGGACAAGGTTGATCCGAAGTTTGCACATGAAATTGAGTTGCTTTCGAAGCTTATCTTGGAGAGACTTGAAGATCATTTGCATCATTTGGAGCTTAATGGAGGTCATTCAAGTCATCATAGCCAGCTACATACTTTGGAGAAGCTTTGGAGAGTCCACATTATGATGAAGTTTCAGGAAGACCCAGATGCCTTCACTTGTGCTTACAAGTGCTAGATGTGGGTTCATGAGAGGTGGAGTAATTTTTTCCTTAGGTTGAGCTTTGTTCCATTGGGTTTACTCACCAAGGTTTTAATGAGGCTGTCGGTGCTTTGCCAAGCCTTTTCATGAGCCATCAAGAGAGTCAAGATTGCAAGGAAGCCAAAACTTAAGCATCCGACTGTTGCAAGCTCTTATTTGCTTATGCTTTGCGTTTTAGCTAGTTTCCTTTTCAGGGTTTACTTTAGCTTCCTTCCCTTGGGCTATATATAGCTTATGTAAACAAAACTTGCCTCTTTAGCTTTCATAATTTAAAATCAAAGAGAGAACTTTTCTCCATGAAAACTCATGTTCATAGAGTGTGTCATATCTCTTGAACTCCCTTTAGTGTGTAATATCCAAAGGACTCTCTTGGTGTATCTAAGGTTCCATCATCACCTTAGTGGTCCATTTCGTTCAATCCTCCATCTTCCATCTTTCACTTCATTCCCCACCATATTTATCTTTCGGCCAAGCTATCTCCATCTCCATTCGGCATTCACTCCATCTCCAACTATCACGGTATCTTCTTCACGTGTTCTTCATCAGCCTTCCATCATCTCTCTTCTGCATCCTCATCTTCTCACTCACGGTTCATCATCTTCACCAATAATCCCCCAAAGCTTTGACTTTTCTCCACCTAAACCTCAAGATCTCATCTTGCACGATCATTTCCAAATCTTCTTGCTAGCTCCTTGGTGCGACCCTAGGGACGCTTGTGTCATGTGGTATCAGAGCTACCAAGCTACCTTGAGGAGATCCTAAAGAGAAGGGAGTTCCTTCTTACCTTTCTCTTAGCTTGAATTTTGACTTTTTCGTGGTTCTTGGTGTTTCATTACTTTATCTTCTGTTTATGCTCGTTCTCCTGTTAGATCTGTGTTTAGGTTGTTGTTTAGGAGTTGTTTTGTTTAAAGTTTCTGTCTTTGAAAAAGAAAAACCAATAAAAATCCGTTCTTTGCGTTTTTGGCTGATTCCTGTGTTCTAGTGGCCATCGGTTTTCTTTTGAGTTTTTGTTTTGGGTTTCAAGTTTTCTTGTGCTTATCTGTTTAATTTTAAGTTTCAAGTTGCTTTTGTGTTTAAAGTTTCCACCTTTTCAAGAAAAACCAAAAAGAATTCGTATTTTTGTTAGTTTTTGTGTTTTAATAGGTTTTATTTTGAGTTCTTATGTTAGATTAGGATTTGTCCTTGTCCCATCTTGTTTGTTTCGGTTTTATTAATCTTGTTTAGTCTAGTTTTTGTTTTGAAAAAGAAAATACCAAAAAATTTCGGTTTTTGGTTGTTCTTGGTGTTCTTGAGTCGTTTTAGTCTAGATCTTTAAAACCATTTTTAAAAATGTGTTTTTAGAGTTGCATGGATTGATTTTAATGGAGAAATATGTCTACTTTCGTGGCAGGAACAAGAAAAAGGAAGAAGAAAAGGACAAGGGAGCCAAAATGGAAAAATTTGGAAATTTTGAAAAAAGTGGTCCACATACGAACTAGCTGTACCACCTGTGTCGCAGGCGACAACTGCAGCTCCTGTCGCGGCTTGTGGTCCCCTTCGGCCGACCGCTGCTCATTTTTACCGCGTCCGTGCATCCTTTCTCGCCCGAACCGAGCTTCCATCGATCAATCATCACCCGTCAAACCGAGGTTCTTCGATCATTCAACACCCGACCGGCGCATATTCCTCGATCACTTATCATCCGGCCAACCTATCTTCCTCGATCATTCCATCCGACCGGCCTCAACTCCTCGATGACTCGATCGCGTCTCGATCATCCGACCGTCCTACTCTCGATCATCCGATCGCGTCTCGATCATCTGGCCGTACCTCTCTTGATCATCTGAACGCCTATGCTCGATCATCTGACCATTCTCAATTCCTCGATCATCCGATCGTGTCTTGATCATCAGATCGTGTCTCGATCATCCGGCCACTTTTCGAACAGAACCTCTCGATCATCCGACCACACTCTGAAGACTTCGTCTCAATAACTCCGAACGTGATACACGCCCCGTTGAACGATCGAACACTTGACAACTCAAGACGCCTTAAGGCCAGTCAGAGGAGGGTGGTCAAGAAGCGTCTTCCGTTGAAACCTGTAGGCAAATGTCACAAAACTTAGCAAGATCTATAAACAAGATAAAATATGAGAAACAATCGAAAGAAATGTAAGGAAAAGAGAGATTAGTTCGGAGAAGTTAAAATGAGGTTGTCGGATGTTGCCGTGTACGGCTCCGCCGGCCGTACTAAGGCTAATGATTTCAAATCCCACGACCTAACTGTTTTTGTTGGAGCTTAAACTTGTTGTGCTTTGTTTTCAGGGGAAAATATGAGATCTAGTCGAGCGATATGTATAGAATGAGGTGAAACTGTCACAGAAGTTGACAGGAGGCCACTGTGTACGGTCGAGGCTACTTCATGCGGTCGTACAATGAGAAACTCGGATAGTTCCTCCGACCTAAACGTCTCCAAATTCTCTGAGACTTTGCAAGCCTTGATCTGTATGGAAATAAGGAAGAACAGTCGAAAGAGATCTGGAAATCTTCAGCCTAGGCTGATGGAACAAAGTGAGGCCTTGACGGATAGAATGACGTTGTTGCCGGATGGATGAAACGATGGAATCTTATAACGATGGATTCTCAAGCCAGAAAGAGATAAGGAGAAAAGGAGAGATTTAGTTTCAGATATTACACACCGAAACCTAAGGGATATGACACACCCTTAGATGAACTTCCAAAGAGAAAAAAATCTCATAATTTTCTTAAAAGCTTGAAAGTTGTCTTTGCCAAAAGCGGCTAGAAGAGGTTAAATAGTCTTTAGCTTGCAAAGAAAGTAAAACCCTAAATAGAAAGATAATGACTAAAAAGGGAACGCATGGATAAGACCAAGTAGCTTCCTTCCAACGGTCAAAAGTCCGTTTTAAGTTGGCTTCTTGGCGCGATCTTCGTGTAAGGTCTAGTGCAATAGGCCTCATTAAACCTCCAAAGGGTAAACCCAGTGGGACAAACCCCTTAGGAGGAAGAGGACCCCAAAGACCTTACCAATCGACTTAGTCACTTGGATAAGTAATGAGGAAGTGATGCAAAATCCGGGCTTCCGTTATCTCTGAGTAGTGGTTGTGGGTCTCTAGCTCTTCAAGGATCCTCCTTATGGTGATGGACAACTTCTTGATAGGGAATGAGTCAATGGTCCAGTGGGAACCTCAAGCTCTTGGTCATCCTTCTCCTCTAGCTTAGGCACGCATGTATCATCCCCTCCTTCTTCAAAAGGATTTGTCCTCAAATCCGAAGTGTCTACATCAAAAGAAATCAAGTTAGTTGTGTTGAAGCTTGAACTTACGGAGTACTTACCTTGGATGTCAAGTTGATATGCGTTGTCATTGATCTTCTTTGTGATCTCAAAAGGACCATCAATCCGCGGCATTAGCTTAGAATTCCTTTCTTCCGCGAATCTCTCATTCCTTAAGTGAATCCACACCCAATCTCCTTCTTTGAATGTTTGCTTCTTGCGTCCTTTGTTGGCATATGCCTTGTGTAAGACTCGGTTTTTGCTTCAATGTTGGCCCTGGCTTGTTGATAAATAGGATGTTTACCCCAACCCTCCTATGGATTAGAAGAGTGGAGTAAAGATGTTCCTAGTGTGGTGATATAAATATGACGGTGGGTGAAGAATGTCGAACCTAATCGAGAGTTACTAGATCACTCCGTCCTATAAAGAGTTCAACCAGTCTAAGCAAATTAGGAATCGAAGCTGTCACTCAACTATCCTAAATGAAAAGCATAATCTTGAAAGCATAAAACAAGCAGATAAACAAGTCAATTGCAGTAAACAGTAAACAAGCACAAACGGAACGAAACTTAGAACATAAATGAAAATCCTAAGCAAATGGACATAAAAGGTTGATTTAGGTGATTAAGTGCTAGAACATGGTGCTCAATACTAACATCAAAATGCAAGACTTAAGTCTGGGGATGTCAAATATAAATTAGTCCACTCTCGTGGCAAAGACTCATATTCTAAACAAGATCTACACAATCTCTTGGCCAGATTCAATATTCATAAAGCATTAAGAACAATTCTTTCAACTTCTAAAAATCCCTAAAACACTCTCATGAATAGGTGATAATTAGCATGTCAATGCTCAGATCTAGCAACCGAAGAACACTCTCATGTCTGATAAGAAGCAATTAAATCTAAAACAAAGTGATCAATTCCATTTTAGCATTAAGAACACAAGGACATGAAGAACATGTAATAATTAAATCTTAATCACCAATATCTATTCCCTAATCACCCAATCTCCTCAATCCATTTACTTAGAAAAGAGATCCACTCACAAATCATCTCTAAAACACAAAATCCCATAACGGATTCATGCTTTAGCATTATCAAAACTTAAAATCAAAAACTAAAAACAAAGAAATGAAATAAGATGAAAAAAGAAACTTCAAACTTTCATTCAAATCAAACTTAAATCCAACTTAGATCAAACATAACATTGTTCCTTAAGATCTTTCACAAAAGTCGTAAAAGAGGCATAAGGAAACTTCCAAACTCTTGAGAAATTAGGTTTAAAAGGCTTAAATAGTGGTTCCAAAAGAGGTAAAAACGGCTGGTCAACTCTGAAATCTCGTCTTTGACTTGTATAGTTTTGCCTTGGATCGACCAACGCTCCTTAATCCTCTCTATCGATCCAGAAAGTTTGGATCTTTAGACGTCTGGATCGACCAAGACTCCTTGATCCTCTTAGTCGATCCAGAAAGGAGGTGCCTTTCTTCATCTGGATCGAGCAACGTTGCCTGATCCTCTCCGTCGATCCATGAAAATGCAACGTTTGGTGTTCGAGATCGACCAAGACTCCTTGATCCTCTTCATCGATCCAAGATTGGATCTTTACTCTTTTGGCTGGATCGATCAAGTCTGATTGATCCAGTTGGTCGATCTTGGTCAATTTCTACTGCGTTGACTTTATTGTATCTTGTTCCTTTTTACGTCCTTCTTAACCCGAAATGATCACGTTTCTCGTCTGAGTCCTCTCCGATAACCTGAAATGCAATCCTAAAGGACTCTAAATCCAGCTTAGACTATACTAAATGAGCATAAAAGACGATCAAAATCCTAATAAAAACCATGTGTATCACTTGTTCATGTAGTTTCTTGACTTGTTCAGCATTTTGTACTCCACCTACACTTATGGTTTCACTCAAGGGTAAAGGTATCAAATCCAAAGGAGTCAAAGGAGACAAAACTTAGTTGTGGAATGCTTAGCTAGATTATAAGCAAATTCAGCATGTGGTAAACAATCTCCCCAAGTTTTCAAGTTCTTTTTAAATAAAGCTCTAAGAAGCATAGTCATGGTTCGATTAACAACTTCAGTTTGCCCATCGGTTTGTGGGTGACAAGTAGTGGAAAACACAAGCTTAGTTCCAAGTTTACTCCACAAGGTTTTCCAAAAATGACTCAAGAACTTAGTGTCTCTATCTGAAACAATAGTTCTAGGCATTCCATGCAACTTAACCAATTCTCTAAAGAACATATGAGCTATGTATGTTAACACACGCCCCATTGGAAAGCAACACTCTTGGAGGTGAGTAACGGCGCCGGCCGCGGCTATCACGGCCTTCGGTCCAAGTCGTCTAGATCCTGCACAAATGTCACCGTGAGACTCAAGAAAACAGCTAGCTATGAGGAAATAAGGGACTGAGATAAGAGAGATGTAGGGTTTGAAGAGATTAGGCTGTCGGAGTAGAGAGTACCTAATCGGCTGAAGTCCCCGGTTGTACGGCCGCGGCTAGTGTGTTAGCGA
>OVAU01002343.1:0-12716 GCA_900406315.1 Biscutella laevigata subsp. laevigata
TTTTTGTGGTATAAATTTTTACATTACAACAAAAAAAAAATCATCAATATATTTATATACAATAAATGATGTTGAAGAAACTAAATATTCTAGACTTCTAATTTCAAGATTGGTAGATAAAAGCTATTAAATTGCCAAACTGATTCATATGCTCTGATATACTCTTCTACCTCCCTTAGGTAACAAGAAGTCAGAACATAATTTGGCACAAAGACATTTTGTTGAAATAATTATGGTGAGTAATTAATTTGTTTCAACTTTTTCTTTTCTTTTTCGGTCATTTGTTGTAATATTACAAAATAGAGTAAAAGAGTTTTGAAAATACAATTCACATGATCTGTTTTCACAAATTTTTCTTTCAACTACCCTCAAACTCATGAAATTAATAACATATATGAACATAATAGATATAAAAGGGCAAGAAAATACACATGATTTATTTTCTTTTATTTTACTCTCTTTAATTCATTTTAAGTGATATTTAAAAAATTTATACGTAAATTAAAAATTATTAGTTTATCATATATATATTTTAAGATGAAATGTATATCCCCTATATATTAAAGTAGCTGTTTTTTGCTTAGGTGTCGTAACCAGAATCATTTCGAGACTAAAATATTGATGTGTCGTTCTCTGGTGCATTTTTAGATTCAATTTAAAATAAGGTTTAGTTTTCTTATGAAATTACGCAATGTCATTACCATAAATACCAAAATACTATACATGTTTATATATTTAAAATGTAGAATAATTTGTAGTTATTTCAATTATAATAAATAATATCTCATACATGTAATCATATCATACTTTTTATTGACATATTGTCCTACTTATGATATCATTCTTATATAAAAAACATAATGAATATATAAGCCTTATAATAAAATATGTAAGATTTTTTTCGAGTTTTATGTGATTCGAACGGAAATGAAATAATCAACTTATAAAGCAAATTATATTTTAAAAAATCTCACATCGACTAAAAAAGTAATAATATAACATGAAACAATTATGAAAATATGTTAATATGCTTAAAATGTTACATTATAAGTCGTAAACTTGATTAAATCGGCATCCAAGTTATACAAATTTTGTTTAATTTATCTATTTTAGTAGTGAAACCAAATGAGTAAATATTAAATATTTACATTTATAAAAAATCAAAATATTTTTTTTCGATTTCATATAATCAAAAAGTATTAAAATATATAATAAATATTCCATCCAACGCATGACGTGGATCAATTGCGGTATATATAGAAAAAGTAAACTAAATATGCTATATTTTTTCTGCCGCAAATCAATTCAACTCTTAATAAGTCAATCATACAAGTAATTAATTATTAGCTACAATTAGTAAATAGTGTTTCCAAAATAATCACCTTAATATTTCTTTTTAAATGTATTATTTAATATCAACAAAATCTAGATTGGTTTAATTCAGTAGTAAATGCAAGCGAGTGCGATCCTCGTGCTTTAACCCACGCGCCGAACACGGGAGAAGCAAAGCAGCTTCCTTTGTCTCTTAAAACCACTTCCCGTCGTCGTCTCCGTGAATTCTACCGCAATACTCCATAACCCATTACCTTCCTCGTTCCCATTTCGAAACCCTAATCCCAAATCCTTAACAATGGCTGAAGCAATTACCGAGGATCCTCCACCTCCACCTGACCCTAATTCTACCTTCCCTCCTTCCGATTTTGATTCCACCTCGTTTCCTCCGTTCGATCATTTTTTCCATTCCAGCTCCGATCAGATTCCGATTGGTGAACTTATGTCCGATCTAGGGTTTCCTGTTGATGGCGATGGTGATTTCGAGATTACTTTCGATGGTGTGGATGACCTTTACTTTCCCTCTGAGAATGAGTCATTTCTAATCCCTGTTAATGCGTCTAATCAAGAGCAGTTTGGAGATTTTACTCCGGAATCTGAAGGCTCTGACATTTCCGGCGATTGTGTTCCTCGCTTGCCGTCCACTTCAGGTTGCTGCAACCGAGAATCTCCTAGGGATTCCGACGATCGTTGCTCCGGAGCTGAACGTAGCTTAGATCTACCGACTCCATTGTCGTCTCAGGGATCAGGGAATTGTGGTTCTGATGTGTCGGAAGCTACAAACGTTGTGGTCGACCAGAAGGTTAAGGTGGAAGAAGCTGTAACGACGCCTGTTACCAAGAGGAAGAAAGAGATCGAAGAGGATATGAGTGATGAATCTAGGAACAGTAAGTACAGGAGATCAGGAGAGGAAGCAGACGCAAGTGCTGTCACTGGAGAAGAAGATGAGAAAAAGAAAGCGAGACTAATGAGAAACCGTGAAAGCGCACAGCTTTCGAGGCAGAGGAAGAAACATTACGTGGAGGAGTTAGAAGAGAAGGTTAGGAATATGCATTCTACTATTACGGATCTGAATGGTAAGATATCGTATTTCATGGCTGAGAATGCAACTTTAAGGCAGCAATTAGGCGGCAATGGAATGTGTCCACCTCCTCCGATGGGGATGTATCCGCCAATGGCACCGATGCCTTATCCATGGATGCCTTGTCCACCATATATGGTGAAGCAACAAGGGTCTCAAGTGCCTTTGATTCCCATTCCTAGGTTGAAGCCACAAAATTCCCTTGGAACATCCAAGGCAAAGAAGTCTGAGAGTAAGAAGAGTGAATCTAAGACGAAGAAGGTCGCTAGTATTAGTTTTCTTGGTCTTCTGTTTTGTCTATTTTTGTTTGGTGCATTGGCTCCAATTGTGAACGTTAATTATGGAGGAATTAGTGGTGCCTTTTATGGGAACTATAGGTCTAATTACGTTACTGACCAGATTTATAATCAGCATAGGGATAGAGTTTTGGATACATCTCGTAGTGGTGCTGGGACTGGGGTTTCTAATAGTAATGAGATGCATTGTGGGAGAGATTCTGATCGAGGACGAGGAAAAAATATAACTGCAACAGATAGCTCTTTACCTTCTGGAAATGGTAGTGAACCACTAGTTGCATCACTCTTTGTTCCGAGGAATGATAAGCTTGTTAAGATAGATGGGAATTTGATTATTAATTCTATACTGGCTAGTGAGAAAGCTGTGGCTTCGCGAAAGGCTTCTGAATCAAATGAGAGGAAAGCTAATTTGGTGAGACCTAAAGATTTCTCCCCTGCAGTGCCTCTATCTGATGCAGGAAGGACTGAGGATATGGCTCAGCATCTCTATAGATCTAAGACTGAAAATCAGAAAGCTCTATCCTCTGGCTCTGTTGATACTCTGAAAGACCAGTTCAAAACAAAAGCAGCCAATGGTGAAATGCAGCAATGGTTTCGTGAAGGTGTTGCAGGTAATCATGGTTTCTGGTGTTAATTTCTGTTTCCTTGATTTGATTATGTAGGAAGGCATTGTTGCACAAGAACATTCACTGAGGCTGATTTTACCTTCAGTAAATCTATGGCTAAGAGTAGATGCATAACATAACCTGGATAGTTGCTAAACACTAATGAAAAACATGTGAAACTGTTACTTATATAGATTGAAAAGATTTGTTCCTTGTGTTTATTTTTAAGCTTTCCAGCAACTCTTTGTCTTTCTCTGTAGAAGCTAGAGGCTCATTAGTAGCTTTTGGAGTTAGAAATTCAGAAAGAATTTCTTGTTGCTCAACGTATAATAGTATTCTTTTGTGTGACTACATTGCAGGGCCAATGTTTAGTTCAGGGATGTGCACTGAAGTGTTTCAGTTTGATGTCTCCTCAACCTCTGGAGCCATAATTCCTGCATCTCCAGCTACCAACGTCTCTGCCGAACACGGTAAGAATGCTACAGACACAGATAAGCGAAAGAACAGAAGAATCCTTCATGGTCTTCCCATTCCACTCCCAGGATCTGATTTTAACCTCACCAAAGAGCACCAAAGGAACATCAGTAGCAAAGAAATCAAGCCTGCCTCGTCAATGGTTGTATCCGTGCTTGTTGATCCTAGAGAAGGCGGTGATGGAGACATCGATGGGATTATTGGAGGACCAAAATCACTGTCCAGAGTTTTTGTTGTCGTGCTTCTGGACAGTGCAAAGTATGTAACATACTCTTGTGTCCTACCTCGATCAGGAGCTCCTCATCTTGTGACCACTTAAAAGACATTGAGGACTGAAACATGTTTCTGCAGTCTTTTCTCCTTCAGCTCTGTATGTAAAAGAATAAGTAGCTGTCTGCTTTTTGGTATCAAGTAATGTCCTTAGCTATTACTGTTGTCAGGTTTTTGTTTCCAGATGTAATCCAAATGCTATAACCTTAGAAAGTTTTACTTATACTCATCAAACATCTCAAATACATTGCAAAAAGTTGATGATAAGAAATATGTCTTCTACAAAAGAAACTGAAAACTAAGTCAACGTGACAAAAGTTATCAATTAGCTGATTCCATGGTTTGAGACAAAGGAGCATCAGTAATAGCCATCTTCACATCCAGAGGATATGAGCCACTGCTACGTTCACGGATCTCTCTGTATTCTTGGCAAATAGCACATAAGTGACAGAAGAAGTGTGTTACAAAATCCCCACATGGAACCTCCTGCACCAAATGATGTTTACATCAATTACCAACCAATGGAGGATATGGTATCATCCACTGATGTGTAGGTTGAGTAATACTTACCTGTAAATTGTACTTGGCTCTTAATGATCTACGGTATCCACAAGCATAGCATGAAACAAAGCATCCTGGTAGACCGAGAAACACACCATTGGTTGCAAAGCAGCAAATGGTGTTGACAAAAGACCATGTCAAGCAATGGGTTAAGCAAGGTCCTGCAAATGTTCCAGACCCTAACAACTCTGCGTTTTTGCCAAAGAGATAACATGGACAGAACAAACCTATGAAACCTGTTGCATCCCAAACAAACCTTAGTAAGTCTCCATGTTCTTCTAAACCCATTGAGTAAATGATCTTCACCATAAACAACATAACATATTTGATTCCACGAGAAGCAGCCTAAAGAATCTCAAAACATAGACAAACAAACAAATAGTGGCAAAATTTCCTGCACCAAAAGTTTCTACACCTGAAATCTAAGTTTCTTCTCTCACAACCTAAGCAAGAAATGTACTTGGCTATATATACTTCACAGGTCAATTCAAAGAGGCACCTTTAAAAACAAATTGGGTATTTCCTGAAGTAAAATCAAGGTATGGAGGGCAGAGAGTAGCATACAGCTCTGCATATCGTCGAAGCAAGCGCATATACCAGACGACCACTGAATGGGATCATCTGCATCTCTTGTGCTTCCAGAAACAGCAACTTCTAGATTCTGAGTTGTGGTTTGTACTTCTGCCTCCGCATCTGACTGTCTTAATGGAATGTAAGAAGGTGGCACGTAATGTCTCTGCTCTTCCATCTTTAATTCTTAAACTCAATCTCCTGAATCCAAATTTGTTAAAGAAACATTAAGAATTTAAGAAGAGGATCGGAGAAGAAAAACAGGAATAAGATTGTTAACTACACCAAGAAGATCGAGATGTTGATGAATGCAACTCTCACCTGAGCTCGATGGAGAGATTGGATTAGCATGAACTCCAGATTCGGCAACAAGGCTTACTTTTCTTTTTTTTTTTTCTTGATTTTTGTTAATAAAAGAGTAAATTGACGAAGCCTATATTCGGAATGTAATTAATAATGTATTTTCTTAATATTAATTTTTAATTAAAACCTTAATAAATAATTAAGCTAACAAATTATTGATTGTTTAATTACATCATAAAACGTAAAAGCCTTAAGTTTCTTTATAGAACCGTCTTGCTCTCGCCGGAGACGTACGGCGAACCACGGGTGATCGGCTGATCATTACCGGCGTTGTATTAGTTTAATTTCCCTCGAATTGTCACTACTTAGCTGAATTGAATTCCTTCACATTTCCGAGAGATGGCAGAGGTATCCATGGGAAGCAGCAGTAGCAGCACGGATCTATCTCCTGAGGAGGAGCGAGTTTTCATTAGAGACATTGCTATTGCTGCTGAGGCTAACAGTAAAGAAGGCGATACTTTTTATCTCATCACTCAGAGGTAGGTATAAGGCTTGATTTTGCTCGTTCTTACTCCTTGTAGCTTCGGTGTTTATGCGGAAATCAAATTCCGGATAATTTATGTCAATCTCTTCGTCATTTTGATTTCCCTTGCTTTGTTTACGAACTTGGTCTGGGTTAGGGATTCGGTTATGTTTATCAGAAATTGAAACAGTACTGAGAGCAGTTTGAGTATATCAGAATGTTCTCCAGAGGATTGTCATTTATGGTTTGAGCAATGGGTTTGTATTTGGTACTTACTGCTACTATTGACTCATAGTTATGGGTATTGTATGAGCTTGTAGTCAATTGTATATTTAGAGGGGATTGGTTTTGGGTTGTGGTACTTAGCGCCACATCTCTGAGAACGTTTTCTCTGTTGTTATTCTTTTTGTCCAGATGGTGGCAAGAATGGATTGAATATGTGAATCAAGACCAACAATGCAACACAAATGATGGGTCTTCACTGTCAGAGCACTGCGACTCTGCTGGGTCAAGCACTCTAAAGAAGCCTTCTAGGATTGATAACTCTGATTTGATCTATGATTCTTCATTGGAGGAACCAAGTAATACCAGTGAGATCCTTGAAACACTTCAGGAAGGCCGTGACTATGTTTTGCTCCCTCAAGAAGTATGGAACCAGTTGCGTTCATGGTGAGTTTACAAGTTCAGTGTGTAGCTTTACCCAGCTCATTTTTATGCATATGATCTTATCTAGTTTCTTTATTCTCTCTCCTTAACACGGAACCTCAACGCAGTCTTTTGGTCTTCTTATTTACTGCATTACTGTATAATGCCTTTTGCAGTTATGTGATGATATGGTTCATACGGATTATTGCTTCTGTTTTTAAGGTACGGGGGTGGTCCAACTCTGGCGCGAAAAGTCATTAGCTCAGGCCTCTCTCAAACAGAGTTTGCTGTGGAGGTTTACCCTTTACGTCTTCAGCTACTTCTGATGCCAAAAAGTGACCACAGTGCCATAAGAATAAGCAAAAAGGTAAATCCTGTTTTAAGTTTTATTTTTCTTATTCCATTATTTTAAAATCTGAACTCATTTAGTATGCTACCTCGTTGTAATATTTAACTTTGTTGTGCAGGAAACTATCAGAGAGCTTCATCGAAGGGCCTGTGAAATTTTCGATCTCAACTCAGAGCATGTAAAGATCTGATATCCCTATGTTATTATAAATTCATTCCAATGATAGTTTTAAAATTATTTCCCTACTTAAATGAGCATTTTCATCATGAAGGTACGCATTTGGGACTACTACGGCCACCAAAAATTTTCTTTGATGAATGACTTAGATAGGACACTGGATGATGCTAACCTACAAATGGATCAGGATGTGAGTTCACTGCTTCTTTTTTTCTTGCTATAAATGTACAAGCTGGACACTAGTCTACGCTACTTGAGTTTCCGTCATAGTTGTACAAGTCTGTTGTACATATTTTGGGCCAATTGCTGTGAAAAAAAGAAAAGAAAAGACATCATAGATTTCTTTCTCCAGTACGCAATTAGGTGGAGCTGTTAATTGGTTTTAGCATTTGGCTTTTGCAAATTTTGGCTATCAGGGAAAGTGGACAGTTGAAAGTAAAACGTTAATGCTTCAATTCCATTAATTAGTTAGCCTGAAGTTTAAGGTTTTATATGTTCTGTAAACTCTGTCTTTTTTGTATACCTACTGATGTGTTTGATTCCCACAAATTTTGATCTGCCATGTAAAACAGATTTTGGTGGAGATAATTGACATCAATGGTACATCATCAAATGCACATATTCAATCTGTTAAAGAGAACGGATTGGTGGATGAAGACTCTACTTCTATTCTCATTGATCCCTCTAAATCGAGCTTGTCAGTTGTAGGAGGTTTCTCTTCAAGCAGGAATGCATTAAAAAGCGGTAGTGTAGAAGTTTCACAATCTTTTGATAGTACATACAGTAGCACTGGTGTCACAACAAGGGGATCCACAGCTGGCTTGACAGGGCTGCTAAATCTTGGGAATACCTGTTTCATGAATAGTGCAATACAGTGTCTGGTTCATACACCTGAGTTTGCTAATTACTTTCAAGAAGACTATCATCAGGAAATAAATTGGCAAAACCCTCTTGGCATGGTTGTAAGTTCCTTGCTACTCATAAGTCTGATGCATATATAAGTGTGTGCGTAGGTTTAAGTTCACAGGTTTACTTAGATATTATTCCTCACTCTGTTTCCCAGTTGCACATAAAATCTTTTGCGATACTGCATGCTTGGGGGTGTGCTTTAGTCCCAAGCAATCTTGATAGGCTTAATTTTGGAATATATGAGATATCTTATATCACTAGAGTATATTTCATCAACAGTAGATTAAGGTAGTGTTTCCTTGGCAGGTAATGGGTTACGTTTTCTTGCATTGCGAGTTGCTGATTCCAGATCATTACTTGAATGTATTTAATTCATTATCCACAGGGAGAATTAGCTCTTGCATTTGGTGAGTTGCTCAGGAAGTTATGGGCTCCTGGGCGCACACCAATTGCACCCCGGCCATTCAAAGCAAAACTTGCTCGCTTTGCTCCTCAGTTTAGTGGATATAATCAACATGATTCACAGGTTTTTAAGACTTAACCTGAAATTTTCTTCAAGCTGTGTTTGCATCGTACCTCAAGGAATTAGGGGGTTCTTATATTGCAGGAGCTTTTAGCGTTTCTGCTGGATGGTCTTCACGAAGACCTAAATCGTGTTAAACACAAACCATATATAAATTCTCAAGACGCAGATGGGCGCCCTGATGAAGAAGTTGCGGATGAGTTTTGGGCTAATCATATAGCTCGTAATGACTCAATAATCGTTGATGTTTGTCAGGTCAGATAATACATCTTTTAGAAAATCCAATTCTTTTCTGTGTATTAACTCATTTCTATGATATTGGGCCTCAAAACTGATAGTACTATATGGGTTAGGCTTGCGTTCGGTTTAGACTCTTTAACGCCTAGGAATCTGCTGTATGGAATAGATACGAGTAACTGAAATTGTAGACCCTTCTGCCTTCTAGTGGCTCTGTAGAAAGTAAATTATATCAGAAGAGTTAGAAATTGTAATTACTTGTTTCTCTGGGCTTATTGAATGTAGTCTCGAGACTTCCATCATATATCAGCTTTTCTATTAGGCATTCACTCTGTTTCTTAGATATTCAGCTTATGATTGAGCCAGGGTTTATTGTCATTTCTGCTTTGTTTCAACTTTTTACTAATGTTGGAATCTCATCTCACAGGGACAATATAAGTCCACATTGGTTTGTCCAATCTGCAACAAGGTTTCCGTAACATTTGACCCCTTCATGTACCTGTCTTTGCCACTTCAGTTCAACACAACAAGAGCAATAACAGTCACTGTTTTTTCTTGTGATAAATCTTCCTTACCTTCCACAATCACCGTCAATGTTTCTAAGCAGGGACGTGTCAGAGACTTGATTCAGGCATTGACAAATGCTTGTTCCTTGAAGCAAAGTGAAGAGCTGAAGCTTGCAGAGGTTTTGGCTTCAATTGCTTTTTTAAGTAAGATGTCGAATCTTTTTGCTTTGGCTTAACTAAGTTTAATAAGTTTTTTGCAGATTCGGAATAATTTTATCCATAGATTATTTGAAGACCCTTTAGTTCTGTTGTCCACTATCAAAGACGATGATCACCTTGCTGCATACAAACTTTCAAAGTCTTCTGAGGATACGACTTTGCTCAGGCTAGTCCTTCGCCACATAGATCCGTAAGTTTTATCCCAGTCAAGAGTTTGTATGAACTATTTTCTCTTTGAGATAACAAAGTTCCTCGTTGGCACTCAATTCCTCTGGATTTATTTTCTAACAACGTCAAGACTCAAGACTTTCTATTCTTTGTGGCTTCACTTCTAAGCCTTTGATCTCTGATTTTTTTTTTTTTAAACCTTGAGGAATGTTGATCTGAGAAAGGATTATATTTTGTCATTAGTTTGCGCTCTACTTTATCATCTCGATTTACCATGTTTCAGGAAAGGTGGGGAACGTGAAAGTACAGTACAATTAAAACCTTGTGGAGCACCTCTTCTCTCATCAGTTTCACGTGGAGATGCGCTCACCAAAGGAAAAATCCTGTGTATGGTCCAAAATATGCTTTCACCTTTTCGAAAGGAAGAATCTTTGGGCAAAAGAGGAAATTCAGTTTCTAGCATCCCAGAGAGAAGGTCAGCTCGTTTTAATAATCATGAGGAAGAAGATAAAATTGGTGTACTCAAAAAAGCTAAGAAAAGCAATTCCTTCGAAGTGGGTGCATCTAAATTATCCCTGCAACTCATCGATGAAAACAATAAAACAATAAATCTGCCAGACGATGAAGCAGAAGCTATCAAATTACCATCATCAGCAACGGTAACCGTATATTTGGATTGGACACCAGAGCTTTTGGGTATTTATGATATAACTTGCCTAGAGAGCTTGCCTGAAGTACTCAAATATGGACCTGCTACCAAAAAGGCTCGTTCAGAACCTCTTTCTTTATATGCATGTCTTGAAGCGTTTCTACGTGAAGAGCCTTTAGTGCCTGACGATATGTGGTAAGTAATCTATTCTCCTTATGTCTTCTCTGGTAGATTCATTTTGGCTGGTTTGTTGGTACTGAGCAATCCTGAAAGAAGATGCATGATGTTAAGCTAGTGTCTACTATGGATTGAAATTGAACTCACTGTTTTAGTCACTATCTTCCATTTTGATGGTACTGAACCAATGTTTTTGTGTGTAAAGGTTGTGTCCGCAATGCAATGAAAGAAGGCAAGCAAGCAAAAAACTTGATCTATGGAGACTTCCTGAAGTCTTAGTGATACATCTAAAGAGATTCTCATACAGCAGATCAATGAAACATAAGTTGGAAACATTTGTGAACTTTCCAATTCATGACTTAGATTTAACAAAGTATGTAGCCAACAAAAACCTCTCTCAACCACAACTCTATGAACTCTACGCCTTGACAAACCATTACGGTGGTATGGGAAGTGGACACTACACCGCACATATAAAGGTCAGTTCGAAGCAGCTTTGGTTTGATTCTGTTTTCTACTTATGAGTTTCTTAACTCTCTCTGTGTTTGATTATGATGTGCAGCTATTGGAGGAGAATAGATGGTATAACTTCGACGACAGTCATATATCACATATAAACGAAGATGATGTGAAGTCAAGTGCTGCTTATGTGCTCTTTTACCGGAGAAAGTCTGATTCAGTTGAAGTGGAAACGTAGAAGTAATCCACACAAACTTCTAGGTTCAGTTTTTTTTTTCTGTGCTTCTCTCTTTTATGTAAAATATAGAACGAGATGGATAAAGAAAAGTTGATATAAAAATGTTGGGTTGACTATCTATTTCTCAAACTATTGTATAATTATCATTTCTACTTAAGAGTTTTACCTTCGTACTATATCTTCCAATCGTAAATCCGAGATCAATTGTATTTTAGCAAGTTATATTCATTCCATAGATAATAACCTACAAAATCGAGGGAATTTTGTATAATGTTAGAATTTTGAATATTTAGATTGGTGGATAATTGCCCCCAAAAGACTAAAGGGTCGTTATCTGTTCTGATATTTTAGTAGATTTGAAATTTCATCTCAAATTTAGTGTTATTGGATCTATGATTTTAAAATCTGTATTGAATCTTGTGTTATTTGTTTTATGATTTTAAAATTCATATTGAAATTTTGTGTTATTCGTTTTATGATTTTTAAATCCATATTGAAATCATATATTATTCAAAATTAAGGATTTCCATACAAATTTGATATCAAATCAGATTTTAGTGGATTTAGTATGATTTTCAAGTTAAAAATATGAAGACTCAAATCATGAATTATCTAGACAGATTTGAAAAACTAAGAGATTTGTAAAGTAGTAGAATTTTGTATATTGGAAAGTTATACTTATTTGATGAATATTAGTCAATAAAACCCCAAATATTATGTAAAAGTATAGAATTTTATATTTTAGGAAATTATGTTGATTTGACGGATAGTATTCTACAACAACTGAATTTTTTTTGTAAATCTCTAGAGTTTTATATTTTGGAAAGTTACGTTGATTTGGTGGATAATAGTCCTTGTGTAAAACATTTTAATTTTGTATTTCAAGAACTTATGTTAAGTTGGTAGATTATCTATAAAAGCCAGAAATTTTATAAAAAAACTAAAATTTTGTATTTTGTGAAATTATATTAATATTGCAAACATGAATTCGTTTATATGTTATTACATCAACCCCATTCCTTTGATTTTCAGAAATCAAATTCAAAACAATGTGTTAGTATGAGTGATGTTTCTAGACATCAAATACCCAATCAAGAGGAAAAGTTTTAAAGATTCTTCAATTTTTTTAATTCACGAATTCGATTTTGCTTCATTAGAATTCATCTCCATTGAAAGCCACATGAAATAAAGAGAAAAGACAAAAAAACTTTGTGTAGGCACAAAAGTTTGTTTGTGGAAAAATGAATTAGCTGGATAGTGATTAGATGACCATTTTGGATTTGTTGCCCAAAAACGCACCCACACTTTTGACCCACACCCACTACTACTCTCTCAATCTCTAATCAAATCCACACTTTTTTCAAATAACATCTACAACATTTATAGTCTTTGCGTGTAATATTTTTGTCTTTGTTATAGAAAAACTTAATAAAGCGGGATTTACC